>OMKK01041708.1:0-12996 GCA_900302305.1 Polymixia japonica | reverse complement strand
TAGGTAGATAGGTAGGTAGGAGGTAGGTAGGTAGGTAGATATGTAGGTAGGCAGGTAGGTAGTTAGATATGTAGGTAGTTAGATATATAGGTAGGTAGGTAGTTAGATATGTAGGTAGGCAGGTAGGTAGGTAGGTATGTAGGTAGTTAGATATGTAGGTAGGCAGGTAGGTAGTTAGATATGTAGGTAGGTAGGTAGGTAGTTAGATATGTAGGTAGTTAGATATATAGGTAGGTAGGTAGTTAGATATGTAGGTAGGCAGGTAGGTAGTTAGATATGTAGGTAGGCAGGTAGGTAGGTAATTAGATATGTAGGTAGGTAGGTAGGTAGTTAGATATGTAGGTAGGTAGGTAGGTAGGTAGTTAGATATGTAGGTAGGCAGGTAGGTAGGTAATTAGATATGTAGGTAGGTAGGTAGGTAGTTAGATATGTAGGTAGGTAGGTAGGTAGTTAGATATGTAGGTAGGTAGGTAGGCAGGTAGGTAGTTAGATATGTAGGTAGGTAGGTATTTTGAAATTGAAGAATTTCATTGCAACTTTTAAAACCCCCACTGTTCATTAATTTTTCTTCCAACACAAAGCAACAGTTGATCTGATATTTAGTTAACAGTGCCTTCTTCATACAACCTTGCTACATTGTCATCTTGTGCTTGTTGACTCTAAATGGTATTTTTAGTGTATCATTCAAATAAAGAGGCACTAAGAACTACTTCAAAGGAATGAACCCTTTTCCATGAACACAAACTGCTAAGAAATAACACTGAAAACAATCAGTTGTTTTGATTTATACCCTAGATGAGTGTAAACATTTCAAGCTATATTGGTTGTATATTGACCACACAAAAAAGACTCAAATATGAGTCTAAGAATATTTATTATATATATTAATCAATAGTAGTAAATCATACATTGTACATTGTTACAAATTCATCTTTACCAAGGTGTAAAATATATGATGATAAGTATATTCTAGTGTTTGCAAATGATAAGACAATATCTACATTTTATGAAATTGTGCATTGTCGTATGCAGAGCAATAAAAAAGGGCTTTAAATGCACACTCACTCACCCACACACACTAATATACATTTGCGCACACACACACACACACATACACACACACACACACACACATACACCAACAATTGTCTTCAAACAAACTTCCACTCTTAGGCCAGAAATCATAAACTGGCAGATGTCATAATTGTACATGTGTTGAAATAGATAAGACGTGGTTATAACATAGAGCATTGATTTCCTGGCAGCTATATTCATTTGAGGTCTCTTCTAGCTTGTCCCAATTCCTCAGTGCATCACTGACAGAAGCTCTGAACAGTATTTATAGATCACACAATGTAGAAGAATTCCCCAGACATCAGGCATTGTAGTGGGGTGTAGATCATCCTCCACTCTGTATGCAAAGCTGTCTTCATCCAGTGTTACAAATGGAGGGGTTTTGCATTGTAAAACAAAGTTTAAGTAGAGGGAGAGCTTGCACACATCTGACTGTGATTCTAAATTTGTTCTGCTATTGGTTTCAGTAAGATCCCATTCCGTTAACATTGAAATATCTTTATTACATTCTCTGTAACTGACACAGTACCAAATACACTGATAATATTGAGTTCAAAGACTAATTCTGGTTGATGACTATTGGTATCGGTATTGACTATTTGTGGGAGTACAAGTAGGTAAAATAAATATACATTCATTTTTGAGCCCTCAATTTCCATATTACAGGGTGTATAAATAGGAATTTGTTTCTTTATGTAAATGTTCATCTGAGACATACATAGATCTATGCATTTTACAAGAGGAGCACAGCGGCCACAGAGCAAGGCAGCCCTAGTGCAAGTATGGGTATGAGTGCCTCGGCACAGAACATTTTTCAGGGAGGAACACACTGACTGTAGCAGGTATCAAACCTGTGACCTGAAAGTGCTGGAATGGTCTGTGTAAGACCACCCTCACAGTCATTATCTACTGACATGTACTCATAACAACATCGCATAGGCAGCCATTCTCTCTCAGATACTGGCGCGGGTCAATCTAGGACAGACACATTACAAAGTTTAAAACAGCCTTAAGTTAAATGTTCCCAGGCAGCATTTGCATCAAAGCATGATTATAGATTGTGCAGGAATTGATAGCTGCTAACATTTACTTTATATGCGTTTGTAACATTTATAATAATAGGTATCAAATGAAAACTGCCTGACTGACCAGGAATTTGTGGGGTTTTTAAAAGAAGAAAGATGGAAGTGTGACAAATGTACAGAAAAAGTTTGCAATATATTTGACCCAGAATGTACAATTCAAGAGGACAACAAGAGTTTTACTCTTTATTCTAACTGAATAATTGCCTTCTGTTGCATTTTATATTCCTAGGGCTTTGTCTCAAGAACAAAGTCCTGAAATGGAAAATGCCATATGGATAATATCAGATAAATGGAAATCAAAAGAAATGGAAAAAGAAATAATTTGAAAAGCGAAAACAGCAACATTTTCCTCCAAAGGCAATCATCAGTAGCCATTTTATACAACTATACACATAGAATATAATTCCACTCACAATATATTTCCCTCATGTCTGCCTCAGGTATTAATGAGATCACTGTCTAGTTAAAATATAATTTAAGATAGCATAATATTTGTATATAGTATTGTATATTCTCCATCTGACCTGGATAAAATTATCCACACTTTTATTTCCTCTCATCTTGATTATTGCAGCTCCCTGTTCAACAATTCTCCTGCAGAAATAATACAATTTTGATAAAACGGCAGTGACAAGGGCTTACACTGAACCAAGAAAACTGACCACATCATGGTCAGAATTGGTTTTCAAATTTTAGTAATTAATCTAAGGCACAGAAGGATATTCCTGACTTCTATCAACCTTTCAACACTATATGAGGGATTTTTAAACATTCCAAAGTTTCTGAAGATGTGGTGTCGTCAGTTATAACCAGGGTGAGATTCCCTCTCTCTGCTTTTCATTTCCCTGCCTCTGATCATTAAATTTAATTGCCGGAGGGGATATGTTTTTTTGCTTCCATGGGACCAAAGGCAGCGATTTGGTAGGTTTACCCTCCACTAATCTCCACTAATCACTCTCTCTCTCTCTCCCTCTCACAGAGAAACAACCATAAGTTATAGAGGCTAAGAGACAAGCATGAACTGGGCCTGGTCTAGACTTTTCGCTGACTCTTTTCATGGACTACGTATCCTTCGAAAATTTGAAAGACTGTTGAGTCTCCTTAAGTCTAAAAATGTTTTCTTTATTATACCCCATCCAGTATTATAATTTTAAAATGGTTTTTAGGCCTATGAATTCCTGATAACACATTCAAACACAACTTTAAGTTTCTACATTAATGTTATTTTTTCAAATAATATGCTTCTTTGTGGAAAAGGTAATAAATATAGTAGGGGTTTGCACTTGTACTTATTTTCTAAGATATCACACTGTAAAAAATGCATTCCAAAAATATGCCCCTCTCTGTTTTCTTCAGAAATCGCACCCTGATTATGGCCAATCAAATCAGCTCCTCTCAAATCAGCTCCTCAGCTCCTCAATTACCCTTTTTTGGATATTGAAATCCCTGTCACCATGTTGTTTTCTGTGCCTATTGACTCACACTGACTGTTTTATGAAGACAATGATTCACAAATAATCATCACAATAATCACATGCAGATATTTTGTTTTACTTAAGTGATTAAAAAGGTTGCATTCAGTTATAGTAGTCATTCATTGGTTACCAAACAATGAATTTTATGATTATTCACAACAAAGTTAAATGAGCCAACATAACACACACAAAAAGGGTGTGTGTGAGTCTATGCTCATGTGCGCCTCCTCCTACTAAAGCCACAAAAACAGTCAACGCTTGTGCTAAGACGTGGTCTGTGTATGTGGAGGCGCAAGCGTATTCTTTGACACCAAAATTGCACTGCGGCACCTGATTTGCAAGCGATGTCATGGTGAGCCAGGAAATTACCAAAACTGACACAGCCGAGAGAGAAATCCACTTGCGGCCAACAAAATTGTCACTTTGTCTTGCGCTGTCTGGAAAATAGGGCCCTAATAGTCATGTCAATTTGTACAATAATTTTTGTTTCCGAGAACATCTGACATAGGTAACCTATAATAATGAAATTGTGCGGGCTTAAAAATGTATTCCTAAAACACTATTATTAACTTTATTTTCATTACATTTGCTCAAACTGTTATGCAGCATTAAAAAAAAGAAAAGAAAAAATGTTAGCTTAACATTAACACTCTTAAGGCTAGAGTATACTTCAAAGTCGGCGTATATGCGTGCATTTTTGAGCCCCCTGCCGTGCATGTAGCTGTCTGCCTTTATAGTAGCACATTGGCAGTGTTGCGGTTACCAAAATACACAGAAAACACCTGAAATTCAGGTCACAAGTTGCTCATTGAACTGCTCCATTTCTATTCTTTGATATGATGAGTTTGTTATGTTCATGTACATGTTGTTCTCTGTTGTTTTTGTTCTGCGTGTGTTGATGTCACGCTACCCGATATCCTTCTATACGACATCCTTCTATATGATATCCTTCCCTGATTACCAATCAGTGTAGTTACGACACCAGGGATGACGGCGTGGCTTGACTCAAAGTTAGGATTTGGGAGGTGTGCACATCGGCTATGTGAACCTCTGGGAACAACAATTACCCACAAATCCCCTCTCCACGTCTACAGTCATGACAGTAAAACTAATTAGTTACATTTTGGCTATGAAATGGCCTAATGGCTATGAAAAGATATTCAACTAGCTCAACTATAACCAATAAAGTGTAGGGGTGAGCGCATGAGACATCACTTCCCAAATAGCACTATAGTCTATTTTATTAGCCATAACACACCAAGAAGCTTTACTACTGTCATATTAATGCTCTAATATATCACCATCTATTATATAACCCAGAAGAGACAAGGTATGAGCTGGCACTAGATCTATTTAGAACATTTGCTCAATCACACTCATTGGTCAGGGAGAAGAGGGAGATTTACTGCACCGTGTTTTCAAGCAGTAAGCAGAGCTCAATCATTGCCAGGTCAATGTGACCTCATCTCTGTCAAACCTGATGGGATGTTTGACTCAAACACTCATCAGAAGAGCACATGTAAGAAGCGCTGATGGAGAGGGAAGAGGACGTCTATTTTACTGAGATGATGAATGTAAGACAAAGGTAACAAAGGCGAACCTGACAGGAGATAAAGTAATCTAAAACAAACAGCTCCGTGCAAGTGTGTGTTGATGAATAAACAAACATCAACAAGTCAGTGCTTTCCAAACAACACTGTTCTGGTCGCTGTTGCTCTAACCTGCCAAGGAATCATTTGTCAATATTTGATATTTGTTCATGCATGAAAATTTGATGAATTTCTCATGTTTATTTGACTTCAGTCAAAGCCGTTTATTGAGATAGGATACTGTGTGATTTGCCTGTTATTCCTAGAGCTGTAAGTTTACAGGGACCCAGTCTACCAACAGTTAAGATGCAGGGAACACTATTTGCTACCTCCTTCATTAATGCAAATAGGCTTAGAAATGCATACGCCCCATACAAATACTTTACAGGACAAAGAAATGCTTTTGCTTCTGAGGAAAAAGCATAAAAAATAAAACCCAGCCAATATAATTACCATTTTCTGACAATTAAGGTAGAAATATAAAACTGTCACAATGAATTAGAGACATTGCTAATTTATATCATTCTAAAAAGCATAAAAAGACTGTTTTATTCCAGGATGTCAAACTAATTTAGCACTGTTCTGACAACTAGTTGGGTAAATTCAAGCTAATTAGCTTAGATTTAGCTTTTTAGATTTTACCTTTTTGTGTGACCTCACTCCAACTCCAGGCTTGCCAAAGAAATTATGTTTCCTGATTCAGAGGGCTCATTCAATTTAATGACTATACACAGCTCCTAGCCAACACACAAGCATCAAGGGACTACAAAAGCTGCTCTCTGAAAACACGTTATATGTTTGTAGTCTTTAGTATAAGATCTTGTAATGGATGATACGTACATCATCCTAATAATTTTACCCAGCAGCAAAATCACCAAAATTGGAGTAGATGAATTACCTTCTTGAGCCCATACAGTTTACAATCCATTTACATGTTGGTATTTTATGGTATGGCATCCCAGTGACTGTAATACAGTTTAAAGCAGAGATGTGATAGAAACAGCCTGCGGCCCACCAGCAGGTTTCATCCGGCCCTTGAGATGTTTTCGGTGGAAAGGGAAACATTTTTTTTATTAAAATATTCATATCCAGTTATTATCAACTATGTGTAATAAGCAAAATAAGAGTTTTCTATGATATGAAAAATTAATTAAACCTAGCACTACGAACTATCTCCATCCGCAGGAAGTAGGAAAAACTGCAAGTTGCTGCGCTGACAATCGCGTTACTTTCTCGGTGATGAACATTAACAAGCCCAAACTGCACAATCGGCCATGCCAAAGCCAAAAAGTGTCAGTTGTCAACCAGCAAGTAAAAATGTAAGTAGCCTCTTCTTTTTCCACACTCTTATATTACAGGCCACCATTACAGGCCATTACAGAACCACTCACTCACTGTATTCTAAATCTACTGTTCACAAGGCAGCTGGATTAACCACGGTATCTGAACCAGCTATTCTGGACAGATGTATAATTAATTAATTACTCATATTCAAACACAATATGTAATTATTGTTGCTAATAGTTGAAAGTATGAAATGCTTTCTGTGGCACATTTTGTCATCAACATAGCTTGGCATTATTACTCACAATGTCTAGTAAGGACAGGTCGCATTGGAAGGGTAGGCTACATTTGTGCTAGATCCAGCTCGAACAGGATCCGGGACTTTCCATATTAGAACCAGCACCCAAATGTTTATGACCGCCTGTCAACAAATTTCATATGAAATTGGCAGACAGAGAGGTGGTAAACTTGTAAAATGTCTAAAAGACAATCCATTTAGGTTTTTGAACCAGTGGGCCAATCTTAGCCTAAAGACGGTGAAGGTGATTTCAGTGAGGGTTAGCCATTTAGGGTTAGCCAGTAACCAGTTTGACGATAGAATAAGTGGCATTGTTTAGAATGCTAGTTCAGCGGCACCTGCTAGCCAAGATGAAGAGCAGCAGTAGGAAAAGGAGAACTCAGACTCAGAGGCAGAGAATGACAGAGATGAAGAAGAGACTACAGCCGAGGGGGAGGTTTACGGAAGAAGGTGAGGAGACTGGGGTAATTTGGACGGCAGCTCAATTTAAAGTCATGACTCTATACAGCCTGGCCTAATCAGCTACAATCCTTGTATGAAAGGCGCTATATAAATAAAGTTTATTATTATTATTATTATTATTAAAAGTATGGGTGAGCAGGTGCTGCATTAGGGTGCACCTGGGAATCAGTTTTCATCACTTGATCAAAAGCACATAGAGTGTCATCACTAGACTGCTCGAGTGGAAAATCATCTATGGGCCGGATGACTGGGACCGGGCAGCGCCTCCGGCCCCCTGGCTCCTCTGTCCCCTCTGCAGGGTCAGGCAACCCCGCATCTCCACTAAGCACAGTACACATCTCACATTTCCCTAGCTGTCATGAACACACCCCACAGTATCTTTGGCTACACTAGAAAACCCAGGCCAAACAAAGAGAGAGTGCGAGAGGTGGGCCAACCCTGGCTCTCCTCCTGCTTAGAGCCAAAGCCTTGACCGCACCCTGATGCCACACTTAAGTGGACTGTCAGGGATTAAACAGGGTGAACATGGGGAGAATTATCCACTGTGATGTGGTGTGTATGAATATACAACGCATTTCATCCCACATGTGATAAGAATTATATAAGAAGGGAGTTGATTGCGCTCCAGAAATCAGCTTGATGTTGGATGATGATTTATTATCTATGTGAGATTTTAGTTGCTGTGCTGTCACATTTAACTTAACAAGGTCACCGCACATGTTTATATTCTGTGACCTTGTTAAGATAAATTCATCAGCTGGATTTGATTAGATGGTGTGCACATGACCAAGGCTGTTTCTCCACAAAACACTCATTGCCCTTACTTGTGATGGTGTGTATGTAATGCTGGGGCACAAGAGCAAGAGGCAGCCAGGCTTTGGGCCCTTTTCCAGAACATTATTGTGTGGCCTAGCTGGCTCTGAATAGTGTCTAGACCTTGCAATTGGTGCTGTAATAAATGAGATTGGTACTATGGATCGTTTCAAAATAATCATTGTGAACGAATGTGCTGCCAGTTTAGACATTTAGTTGTGTAGGTTTGGCAGGGATCTGGACAATATATGGGCAGCATCAAGTTTCAGATATGTTGAAACTATTTGGAAATTACCCCCTCTAAAAACATTTTAATCAGGCAGCAGAGGATGCCTCATGTGACAGCACTACTCATGAAAGCTACAAGGGCTTAGCCAAGTGCTTTTGTCAACAATCTAGGCCTGATGCTTTGCAAGAATTGTCAAAACTCTTGAGTTTCAAAGCAAGAGTGCACAATAGTTGAGGTTCATATAGTTATTTGTCATGAGATATGGGTGTGTGCGCCCGTGTGTGAGCAGCTTGGCTGATGAAGCCGTTTGAGTGAAGTGAAATTCAAGATAACTCTTTTCAAGATTTGACAGAATCGTAGACGTGAAGGAGCTTTTTGGTTTGGCAAGTTTTGCAAGGCATATGCTAGCAAGCTGACAGACTTTACTCTCAATATTGACCCTAGAGTGTAGGGGTATTCTAAGGTAATGTTGAAGTAGAGTCTCTCTGCCAGCAGTTTCAAGCCTATAGAGACTACTGGGATAATAACCCTGAACATGTCCCAGATGTACTAAAAGACCTCCTGGTTGCAGTCAACACTATATCAATTTTAAGTGCAGAGCTAGAGCTGGTTTCTCAGAGGAAATTAATCTGCTCTACTCTAACATCCACCATCCACCTTCACTACTGTTTCTTTCTTGACCCATTTCAACCCCATGAGGTCATGAACTGCCCAAAACTCTAGGAGCAAAGTAATAACCAGCAGGAGGAGGCTACCTTTAAATTTAAAAAAAAAATAGCTTCTATAGTATGTTTTTCTCCAAGGTCATCAGCAAAATCTGTGAGTCAATTCTACAACGCCGTTGATGTGATACCAGAATTTGGGGATGTGATTTCATCAGCTAGCACCAATTAAATCCTAGCTATGGTCATAATCACCGATGACACTTATGTTTCTAGCAGCTTGCTTTACATTAACTGATAAGGGTTAAAGATCAGTTTGACTTGGTCAATGAATTTAGGGACATCCAACACTAAAGGCATTCTTTAAGAGGGGCTAGGCTATGTAGGTTTCTGGATTTCAAGGGTAGATACTGTATAGCTGGGGGATGATGACTGGCTTCCAAATTAAACAGAGAATTCATGATATGAGATATGAGCTATGATATGATATGATACGATATGATATGATATGAGTTGAACCAATATAGTGCAGAGTCCTTAATGCCAACCCACGAGTTCAGTTGATCACAATGCGTCTCAATGGCTGCACTGAGATCTGCTTTCACCAGAACTAGCTGCCTTTAGAAGTTGAGCATTGCTGAGCATTGTTTTTAAACCGCACTGGAATTTCTCATTTATCAAGCAAGGATATCATTTTGATTAATACAAGCTATAAGATAAGGGAAGACCACTTTTTCTAGAGATTTTGATGATAATGGTGATTTAATGGAGATGTGCCTTTATCTGCTGGAATTCAAGGGCTCTTTGTTGAGGTTTTGAGGAGCAGAATGTTTAAAAGCGGAGGGGAAATGTCCCAATGATAGGGAGCTATTGATAATAGATAAAATATTAGAACAAACTGTATCAAACACCTATTTTCAGAAATTTTGGTGGTAACATTTGGACAGATTTTTGTAGTCACTGCAGTGTAAACCTAGGCAACATTAAAAGTAATCGGGATTGACTTCTAAGGAGACAAATAAATTATAATAATATAAATAACATTTAGAGAATTGTATAGGTCCACAAACTCGGTTTACAATGAAGCAGCTCCAAGTTGTACATCAGTGTTGGTTCTATGTCTACTGGCTTTGGTATATAATGTTCATGTTCACAAATACTGATTACTGGTCTTAAAGTCATTGTATCTTTAATTGTCTTTAAAGATCCACTAAAAAACATGTTATACATACAGAATGTTACTTTTGGACAGTTTAGTCAAGATTTGCGTACAAGTATCTCCCAAAATTTGAAACAAGCGAGCCAAGATTATAATCTATGATGACAACTATGATTGACACATTTTAGAGCTGCATCACTGTACAGTCCAACTGCAACAGTATGAAGGATAATGTTTACTGAATATGCGGGTTAGGACAGATGACAATACAAAGGCATAAAGATCATTTTAGTTTAGTTTTAGGTCATCCTACCTGGTAAACCAGTCTCCCATATATTATTAACAAAACACCTCCAGAATGTGCTGCTAGATTACATTAGAGATTAGAGTCCTGGTTTTCTCTTATTACTTGTTTTTCACAATCTAAAAAAACAAGACTGAATTGTCAGCCATAATATGAATAACACATAATGGGATATACCAACTGCAGTGTGGGCATTAAACAGCTTCGTATCTTTGACTATCCATATCGACATCAAACGGAAGGACTGAACTTCGGCGCCTTTGATGTGCAACTGTACTTTTTACCACTTCAAACAGAATACTGTAGGGCGAGAGGATATGAGACTAATGGCAATATGTGTATGTGGAATCTCCCAAAGGTTGTTACCATGCCTCCTTCCTCCCCTTGCTTACCTGAAAGATTGCCCTCCGTCTTCCCACAGAGATCCGTGAGGCGTTCAAAGTTTTTGATCGGGATGGGAATGGGTTCATCTCGAAGCAGGAGTTGGGGGTGGCTATGCGGTCACTGGGCTACATGCCCAACGAAGTGGAGCTGGAGGTCATCATCCAAAGACTTGATATGGATGGTCTGTATCTGTGTCTGTCTGGGTCTTCTCCCTTTCACTCTCCTTTCACTCAGCAAGCTCCCACAGTACATGAGCATGCACACACACACACACACACACACACACTTCACACACACTGTGTTGCAAGTTGTGTTTTAATTATATTTATTTATCTTTGTTATTATAATTCATATTATCATTATTAGTAGCAGAACAATAATACAATATGTAAACCATACTGTGACATGTTTGTATCTCTGCCCGCTTAAGGTGATGGTCAGGTTGACTTTGAAGAATTTGTCACGTTGCTTGGGCCAAAACTTGCAGCCGCTGAATTGCCTGATAAGTTCCATGGAGCAGACTTTGATTCAGTGTTTTGGAAGGTATACATAGTCAATTATAATCATCAATCAAGTCTATACTTCTTTCATTCATCAGATTTAATTATACTCTTCTCTTTTCTCTTTTGAGTAAGACGATTTTGCCGAGGGCTTTTATGTCATTTCGCGATAATCAACCAGTACTTCTATAATTACAATTAGCACTGGAGAATTTCCAGAGTGATTATGGATTATAATTCTAATTGCTTATCAAAGTTTTCCTCAGAGATTAAGTTCTCTTTTTTTAAATAGCCATGTGAGACCACACAAGTGTCTCAATAAGTAAGAATAAGAAATAAGAAAGAACATTATTTTCATTATTCTTATGTGACCATTTTCCATAAAAAATTGGATTTTAACTATTGAGTTTGCTGAGAAACTATACCATTTTTAAAGGCACAATCCGTGATTGGTTTGAACGGTCACATCACATCACTTATGTTTGTTTTGTAAAGAGTGCGATGTGGCTGTTTGGAAGCATTTCGCCTAACAGAAAACTTTTAAAAGCCACTCAAACACAGGGAACTCCTCTGTATTTACTGCCAAACTTCACTAAGTGAAAGATGGATGATGCTGACACTGACTGAGGCAACATGCAAACTAAAACAACAATGCCGTTTTCCTTGCTTAGCCGCAACAGGGCCTTAAGGGCAACAGACTTAAAATAAACAATCACGGATTGTGCCTTTAAGGAATGGCCAGTACAACTGTAGTTTAGTGCTGACCTGGAGCAATTGGGGTTTACGTGCTTTGAACAAGGGCAATGAAGTAGAAGTTGTTCAAGTGCTCATGAGCTCTGTCTTGGTGTTCTGTTATTCCAGTGCGACATGCAGAAGTTGACTGTGGATGAGCTTAAGAGGCTGCTTTATGAGACCTTCTGTGACCACCTCACTATGAAAGACATTGAGAATATCATTATGACTGAGGAGAGCCACCTCAACAGTCCAGAGTGCCAAGTGGATATTGATAGTATGTCTTATAAAGATTTTGATATTTTGTTTAACACGTAATTCAGAAATGATTAAAACTCTAAGAATACACTCGCATACTGTATATTTAAATTTGCTAATATGTTTCCCTAAATCTCTCCACAGGAAGCCCAACACAACAGGTGAAACACACATGTGTACGGAAAAGCCTGATTTGTGCCTTCGCTATTGCATTTATCATCAGTGTAATGCTCATTGCAGCGAATCAGATGCTGCGCAGAGGTATGAAGTAAAAACAGGTCCCAGTTCAGTTTCAAACCAGTGACAAAGGGGATATAATAAGGAAAAATGAACAGCAAACCTGAACCAAAATATTGTATTTTGCTTTTGCTCCATCATTTTCTACATGACTTCTAACAACTGTGTTGGCTTGAAATCCAGTCAACTCGCAATGACCAAACACTATGACACCTTTCTCTGAGATGGACAGAAATATGTGAAGTCTGCATGCATGAGAAAGAAAGAAAGAAAGAAAGAAAGAAAGAAAGAAAGAAAGAAAGAAAGAAAGAAAGAAAGAATGTTTTCACATCAAGGGCTGAAAGTATCCAAAAATAGTTATATGTCATACACTCAAAGTTCTATAACAGATTAGTGACATTAAAATGTTAACTGAGAAATTAGATAGTAAGGTAGACTATAGAAGAGTGTA
>OMKK01041703.1:0-14227 GCA_900302305.1 Polymixia japonica | reverse complement strand
AATCTCGCCGCCAACAAATTTCATAAAACAAATCCAGTGGTCAGTGTAACACTTGTCAGTCCTATCTTCTATCTCTGTTCCTAAAGAAAAATATAGGTATTACATCCATCCTGGTTTAATCAGTACTTTTATTTTTCAGCGTCATTCAGTGTCATCATTGTAATACTATGGCGATAAACCGTACTTTAGACGCAGTTATTCCAGTATTTTTCAAAATATAAAAATCTTGCCATATGTCATTCTATAAATTACTTTAATTTATTTAAATTAATATTTAATATTTAAAGATCTACCAAATACATGTAACAAAACACACAAAAAGTAATCACATGCATACACTGGAACAACAGCCCACATTTCAAAAGGGATATTGTCTCACATCCTACATTTTTTAATTTCTGATAATTATTCTGCTTTTTTACAGCAAAATTCTTCTCAGCATGAAAGAGTTCCACTGCATTTTACTAACATTTCTTTCATTGTGATAACGAGCTAATTTGTCTAATCCATTCCTGTGACACAACTAATGAGGGCACAAGCATGAACGCGGGAACAATCAGGACGGTCCTGAAGAAAGGAGAACTTTTGAGCTTTCATTTTAATTAGCCGCGTACCAAAATCAAACGTTGAAGAAACGGTTGAAGTTAAAAGCGAAAAAAAGAAAGAGATTTGCGTAAATAGATAAATAACCCGAGCAATCAATATCAAATCAAATCACTGATGATTGAACAGTAATTAAACACAGCCCTACGTGACACACAGTCACTTTCGCATTGATAAGTGTTACGTTTATTAGGATCAGTTTGCAATTAATTGTCTGTTACATTCTTTGAATCCTTTCTGACCAGATGACTTTCCTTCAAGAAGAATCAATAACTGCGCGGTTCTCTTTCTACTGTCTCTTTCTACTGCCTTCATTGCCACAGCGCGTTTATCCTCCCCTCCTCTCTCTCTTTATATCTCAAGTCCAGTTAGCCTTGACTGGGGTTTCCGAGGGCACGCGATAAACAACTCAGAGGCCCTTTTTTTCGGCCGGGGTACATACTAACCATCTCCTTGCCCCATAAATGAGATCTGCGCCCTTCTTCGCACCAAGGTCCTGTGGCTTTGTCTCTCACACAATGAGGGGAAAAAAGGCCATGAGGCTGGCAGAGATCTTCCGTGGGCAAGAAGTTCAATTACTTCAGTTGTCATGGAGCAATAAATGACAAATTAAGTGGCTGGCACTGAACACTGCTGGAACGAGGCTGCATCAGAATACTAATGTCAGCTGTCTGACACCGGGTAAAAAGAGACAGAAAGCCCCAAGTTTGGCAGCCCACTTTAAAACAAAAAGGTTTTTGTTTTTTTTTTAAAGAATGCTTGCTTGGTTCCTTGGTCTCAATTCAGGATGATTAGATCTGTCCCTGCTTCTTATTTTATTGGTTAAAAGGAAATATTGTCCTTTTTTTTTTAAGTATACTTGTTATTTAAAGATAAACTTTGTGAGATTTGCAAGAATGGGAAAAGTATAATAATTAATAAAGCGAGAATACAGTTTAGAGATCGCCTTAAAACCTTGCGTTATTACTGTGTCCGAATTATAGATTTTGGTCACATTTAAAATGGATGCAACGCTATCAACACAGAAGAGCTTTTTTTTTTGTAGAAGTTTCCCAGTTAATGTGATTGCTGAACATAGGAGATTAATGGTCAACCCTTAATCTGCTTGTGTTGTCTATTCCCCATTGAGAGCACTGTTAAATAATAAAACTGTGGCCAAATTGATCCATAGGATCTTTTAATCAATTACATTTACTGCCCCCAATCCTGCAGGGCTCAAAGAACAGATGTAGGGAAGTGTTTTCCCCCCCAAGAGGCAGACAGCCTCTCTATATCACCACAGGACGCAGACAGACCCCAGTGGCCTCTTACACCTCTCTGTCCACAGCTCAAATATCACTGGGTTAAAATGTGTTTGGGTCAGAAGACGTCCAGGTTGCTGACCCCTTCCTGTTCCCTCCAGCTGTGCATCTGATATAAGTTATTACATTCTACTGCGCACATCTCACCCTGTTAAGCAGACGGGCAACGTAACCCGAGTCACGCGGCAGCGGTTTTGTCAAAGTATACAAAAAAGGTTTCGGACTGTGACCGTCAGTTGGATCTTCAAGGTGACCCGAAGGGAGGTCCCGTCAAGCTAGCCAAGTTGCCAAGGTGACAGCTAGGCACCTACACCGCGCTCTTGAGGAACACTGTGCAGTCAAATGAGGGACGTAGTCACATGGATGAGATTCATTTATCTTAATAAAGTGGTCCATCAAACTAGCGCGTCTGTAGAGCCGCTAGTTAGAGGGAGGAAGAGACGCGCGGGGAACAAAGGGGGGA
Organism: Polymixia japonica; assembly: GCA_900302305.1. NCBI lineage: Eukaryota > Metazoa > Chordata > Actinopteri > Polymixiiformes > Polymixiidae > Polymixia > Polymixia japonica. The sequence continues at coordinate 11,860 of OMKK01041703.1, read as the reverse complement.
GCGAAGGGACGCTGCGGGCGAGGCCGTGCGATGGGTTTCTCAGCAGTACACGTGGTGTTCTTTTTGCAGAATCAGTCCTCTGAATAGAACACAACAGGTCTACCTGTTGGCAACAACCCGCCGCGTCCGCTCGTTTCGTAGAATTACCGCTAAGCGCATTTCTAATCCGTCTCCGACGTTGCTCGGCTGGACACATTTTTACACGCCCACGCTTTTGGACGGTTCCGCAAACTCAAGGCTCCGCCGTCGCAGCGACGTCGAGCCGTTTCGTTGGACAGGCGGGGAAGAATAAAATGATAAGTTATGTTTTCACGCAACGGTTACTTTGTCACAGGGTTAGTTCCGTACTGCGTCACTTGAGTTACACAATACCGCGCTGCAATATTCACTTCCCATCACCGCAGATGAATCTCCACCAGGCCTCAGCCCCCATATATCACCCAGACTCTCCTTGTACAGACCATTCCTCTGTGGTAATATCACAGGAGGCCAACAGCTGGCTGCAGTTCATCTCTTGTCGTCTCACATTTTCAGTCACATCAATATTGGACAAGTCTGTTCAAGTTCAGAGTCTGTTTCAGATTGTAGTACTTCTAAACCAGATGGCCATCTTTGGAAGGAAACAGACAAATGGAACAGGGATAAACCAAATCTGATTGGTTTGAACCTTTTTTTCCCCTGTCGTTCATTGTCTTGAATACTGTGTGCTGCCGGTCGTTTTCTCATAGATGTTTTGGCTCTTCAACCAAAAACGCAATTGTGAATGAACGAATTTTAGTGCAAACGAAATGATGTGTGTGTTTGTTTGTGTACACTTATACTTAGAGTTCATCTTTCTGCAGAAACTATAGGGGATACTCTTAGAATGATACAGAATACATAGGATCCTCGTCATTTGGGTCACACATGCATGCATGTACACACACACACACACACACACACACACACACACACACAGGCATACACTCTTCCAGAGCCTTAACAGATAGACATACAGCCCATTCTTTAGAGTTATCACCATGGAAACTGGACAGGAGTGAAAGGCCTGTGTTATGGTGGACTGAGCAATGGCATGACAACATTCTGGGCCTCGGAGTGTAACATTTATATATCTGATTCACCTCCATATATAAATATTTACAGCCAACTTTTTTTCATGTTGTATTTGCACTGAGAAGCACTAAAAGCACTAGATATCAGAAGGTAGCCACACTATTTTGGGTTTTTTTTTTAGGCTTTCGTGTTTTTCAGTATTGTGAGGGGGACACCATGTCCAGACGGTGTAGGATCTCTGTTTTCTGAAAAATAGTTCTGCAAAACAAAAAAATATAGCCTAATTTCTTGCTTTCTTGAAGCAGTAAGAATAGTCAGCCACGCGTTCAATGTCCATTCAATCAGATCCAACGTTGATTGTTTGATTATTATCCATTAAACACAAGTCTGTCAGTCTAGTCTTTTCATATAATTTTGCACTTACTAAATTATCTTTGATTTGCAACATCAGCTTGATATCTCATCTAGACAAAGCTTGGCGGATATGCTGTAGCAATCCATTAGAGAACAGTCTGTCCTTGGTGCATGGAATTGCTTTCAGTCCGCCTCCCACCATATCTTACATTTTCTCTCACTTTCTGAACTACTATTTGTTTTGAAATTGTTGAAGCGATTAGTGGTCTCTGATTTGATTCTGTTTAGTTTGGGGTTTTCATCTGTTCTACAGTATGAACTAGGCCATCGATTTAAAGTGTCCTTTAAATGTATTTGTTTTTGTTTTTTTTCATTGAAATGTATCTAAAATTTCTTCATATGCCCTGGTACAGTTAACCTCTGTCCAATGTAGCCTAAATAAAATAATCAAAAGTTTGTCCAGCCCCTTATAAGTTATGTCACACGAATGTGCAGCTCCATTGAGAATGAACTGGATAAGATGGGAGGGTTTGTAATGGATCGCAATACTAGAATATCATGGTAATTTGGGTATTATATGTATTCAAGTCTGTTCGTTGTCACTTGATGGTCTACTGAGATCAGAGCTTGGAGGTTTGAAATCTCTAGTTTTCTATCGTTGGAGGAGTTAGCCAATATTTATTGGCCAGTCCTAGTCCATAAAAATAACACCTCAATTTTTAGATTGAGAATTCCCCTTAATCTCAAGGGTTATCTGTCCATGCAATAAAAATAAAAATTAAATAATAATAGCATTTACTTATACATGCAGATATTCCTTAAACTTAATTGTCTTAAGGGCAGAGCTGTATAACATCTTGTGTACTATCAGATACTTTAACTGTCTGATAACTGTCTTTGATTTCGCCCAAATCAAAAGTGACCTATGTTGCAGTTTTATTATTCACGTTATAAGGACTGTGGTAATTACATCAAAGGCTTTAGCACGGCGTATTTCACAAAATTGTGCATCTTATCCCTCTACACATATGTTTCTAGTTTGTTCCATAAATTAATTAGCAAGCTTTAAATAAATATGCAAAACTGTTACACGATGATACCATCGCAGTTCCAAGTAAACAACCGTGACCTTCAAAGTGACATAATTATCTTTTTTTTTTTGGAGGATGGAGGCATTTAATGGCTGCTTTGACGAGCGGCGCCGGGTGCGTACGGCATGAGTTCAGGGATGTGTGTGTGGGTGTGAGAGGAAAACAGACAGGGAGGGAGAGAGTGAAACATTAATGCAGAACACACAGATGTCTACCTGCTTTAGGGTACCTTCTGTAATGGATTAAGACACATCTATCTTTCATATCCAGGTTACTTATATATACATACATCGGAATAGAGTCTGTAGTGACTCATAAAACGTCCATCCAGTAAACAGACAGTAAATCTCAGCACACATTGTCAACATTGACGAGTAGAAAATGGGATGAGCAGCATTAGGGATGGATAAATCCTCACATCTGAAGGATTATGGTTATTTTGACAAATGTGAAACGCTTTTCAAATAGAAATATAATTACATGGTGAATATTAAATTCTACAAAATATCATCTTTCTGGATCTCTGGCACATGCGGTATTAGGATATACAACCCTCAGCTGTGAAACAATGTCCGTTTTTTTCCTGATAGCAACAGAAAAACAGTATGCAGTACGCAATGCCAGTCGTCTATAGTATGTGTGGTATGATTTATTGAATAATAGTGAGTTTTTTTCTGAGCAAAGGCCAATTCTGTCTTCAAATATAGCCTACCTTTTACAAGTGCAGTTCTCAACTCTACGATATAGCAATCGCCGTCTGCAACGCACGATATCTGAAAATGTTGTTCCGCTAAGTACAGTATGTTTAAAAATGAGGCCGTGCTTACGTTTTATAACCGCCGTTTTATCAACACTAATGTCTTTCACATTCGCCCCAAGTAATTTTGCATGCAAGTTTATCCATGCAAAGCAAAGGGCCTCGTGTCCCATTAGCATGCCATTCACCGTCCATGGGTGTGTAGCCTAATAGGCACTGGTAATAATAGAGGCCTGTCTGTGCTCTCTCTCTCTCTCTCTCTCTGCAGTGTTGACCACTGAGTGAATTATCCAGCTGACAGAGAGCAGCAGCACAGCTAGGGAGGAGGAGGATGTTGTTAATATGCCAATGAGAGCTCACGCCTCCTCCCGTGCCAGTCTGAGACATGCTGGCATGGTGCAGCTGTCTGTCACATAAGTAAGAATAATTTAGGTGCAGCTTGACCCATATGCATAGCAGTGCAAAGGGGAAGAATTTAACCCAATGCTGCTATTGGTAAATAAAATAGCCTGGGAAATACAATTATTTTTGCGGTGTGCTCTATCATAAGCATCTGCAGAAGCGTGTCTTATTAGAGGAGTACTTAAAGAGGCTCTGTGGAGTTCTTGTATAATTTCAGCCTCTAGTAGTTGAAATGGCGCTGTGGAGCAGTGTAGCGGGTCCCCGTCTCGTTCTCGTTGCAGTCAGTGCCAGGGAAAATGGCGACTAAACCGAAACTGAAACCAACCGAAAACTTGGGGTTGTAAACTAGAGATTCTGTTGCAGCCTGAGGTAAAAACCGGGATTCAGTTCATAGATTATAAGAACTATACTTTGACCAAAACAAGAGGCTTAAAAAAATATTGACACATCTCTAAAATCACGCAGAGTACCTTTAAAGATGTAACCCAGTCCTGTCCGATGAATTACTCTGCATTCCCCGTTATACTGAACGGAAACTCTAATGTCTTCTGCGATTTTGCCTGATTTAGCCTCGTGGAAGCGTAACTTAGTGAACTGAACTCTGGCAATTGTCGCTCATTGCAGATTATCACTTCAAGTAGAAGAATTGTGCATTTCGTGATAAATGCAGTGAATTTGGTACAGAGGTTGACCCATATCTAAAACGTTTCTAATAGGGCAGCGCCTAAATTGATTCATTTCACATTTCGGAGTTCACTAGTTAATATCGGATATGCATTTGTTTGTCAAATGATTCCAGTCAAATGTTACAATGACCAACTTCAGGTTTTGCAGATTGCATACACAATGATGACATAATAAAAATAATTACTTTTCTCTCTCATGGGCTCATTGCATAATTTTGTATTATACCATATATCTATTGCACTACTGAGCAGCAAAATCAGGGCAAGGAACCAGTAGTGTAATAATGTGTCATTACACCTGGGGTAATGATTTCAGTAGTTATGTTTTGGTGAAGACAGATTAGCCTGGCAGACTAACTTTGCTGAAGGCAGACTTGGCATTATGGGTCTCAGAGAGCCACAACTACAACTAAACTAAGAAATACAAGCAATTAACTGAGGAGGAGTTGTTTGTTGTGATTTTGGCAGCTGTAGGTACTTTTGAAAACTGAAAGAAATGCCAGACTGATTTAGAAGATAATGAAATGTATTGATCTAGCAAAAGGTTTGTTGTTTAATGCTTTAAACTCTTAGAGAAAATGAGCCACGCTAGTTCAGGGGGAAATACAGATTAGAGGGTTCTGAAGACATCACAAATTTGAAAGGTGTAATCATGTTGCCATAACAGCAAGTTATGTAAATATATCACTTAATGTGGAGTTGCAATGTCGTAAATAAAGTTTAGCACCGACAAATTAAAAATAGCCTATGCGCAGTACATTGAGCTAAGAAAAAAAATCATTTTACCATTTTATCATTTGATGGTAAATTAGATTTAGCCGTAGTTAAAAGTTTAAACAGTTGACCTAAAGTGAACACAAGACTTGATGCCAGATGGCTATTTCATTACCTTGATCTGGAGCTAATGACTCATTGTGTAATGACTTGCAAACAGTCAAGAGGAACAGCTCGTTATAATCAAAACATTAGAATTAATTTTAGATGTATCTTTTGTGTAGCTCACATCTAGATCGGAGAAAACTTCCTCAGCCGTGACAGCTGAGGGAAGATGTTGAAGACACCTAAAGAAAAATCCTACTGTTTTACGGCATTCAGCTCTAAAGCAGCTCAGTTGGCTGCTCTCCAGGCGATGCTAGCCAGTGAGTCACCTCTCTAAGAGCTCCAACCATAACATCTAGCATTTCCGCAATATTCCTGATTAAACCTGGATGCTCGCTCTGTTTGGTTGGCCAAAAAGGCTTTTATTCTTATATTCTTTACTCAGATATGAACCTGATCCTTTTTCTAAAATTGGTTCAGAAAAGGGGATAATCAAACAGTCTTCTTCCCCAAAAAGTACCTGAAAAGACCACTGTCTGTTCAGTGTGAATGGACCGTATTTTAGGTACTGTACTATTTTGTTTTGATATCGTGTGTAGTCTTGAATTGTCAAAACATGAATCACGTTTTTGTCAATATATTCATCACGTTGACTCGAGTTGACGTTAATTAATTATGAGTATGAGTTTTCATGTTACACTTAAGGCATTCAGCCAATGCTCTCATCTTAAAATGAGTAAGCAGGTAGCGGTTCAGTGTCTTGCTCAAGACCACTTCAACAGGACACGTGGTGGTTGATAGATACAAGCTGTGGCATGGATCAAACCTGTGACCCTTTGGTTACAGGACAATCTTTTTATTACAACTAGGCTACCCCGCCACCCTAAATACTGAAGACAACTTTGGTTGCATTGTGGGTAGAATCGGAATAATGGCGTCAGTGATAGGCAGCTGCATTAAGCCATATTGGTCAGCAATATCTATATCTATGTCTACCGTTGCTTATTTTACAAAGCATTTCTGCTTTCTTAGTATATAGTTGAGAATGACAGAAAATATAGAAGAGAGAGAGATAGAGAGAGAGAGAGAGAGAGAGTGGGGCAAAGGTCATGTGATGGATTCGATCCACAACATCACAAGTACATGCAAAGTGCATTGGCCTATTGAGGACACTCATTTTTGTTTCACAACTAACTCCTATGCTCAATAGCAGACTAAAAGCCATTGTAGATAATGAATAATGCCCATACTATTGAATATACAGATTCATTAAATAAAGATTGTATATATGTGAATTGAAGTGTCGCCTTTGAGGACGGATCTGGAAGCAAGTCAGAGACTCAAGTTATTCCCAGTTCAGTTTTATTTTCCAACGTTTGAGAGAGAATAGGCTGCAGATGCGGCCTATTCTCACACATTATTATATAGCTACCAATGAATCTCCATTTTACATGAACTCAAAAACATTTCTGTTGTTCCTTGGAAGTTGTGTGATAACAGACCTGCAAAAATGCTTTGTTTAACATGGTTTCTGTTCAAGATGGCATCCCATGATTTAGATGTTCGGCACAAAATTATGTTTAGCCGAGTAGCATAGCTCAATATTGTTTAGTGTTTAAACATCGAAAACCTATGTAAATGTTAAGGCTATGATATGAGAGGGTTAGTTGCTGCTAGCTGGTTACAGAGCCACCCTTTTTGGCTGGTATTTGGTGTTTGATATATCATCAATCTCAACATCCTATTTCACCCAGTGGTAGGCTAATACCTGCAGTACTTGAATAGACAGATAAAAACTTTGGAGTGCCGTTCCAGAACTTAAAGAACCCATGAAACAGAAATTCTATTTTGTTTTATGGCAAGTGGCTCTCATGAATAGAATACAAGTGGGACATTGCAAATTGAAGGGTGAGAGTGCATGTTATGCTAGCTGTAGGTCACGGCACTAGCCAAGTGCTCAAATCTAGCAACCAATTACAGTGTTTGAGGAGGTGGCAATAAAAAAGAGATGCCACGATAAAACTTTATTGTACTCGAATAGATTTTATCACCATACTCGCCGTGGATATTGCGCGTAGGCGCGTGCGCGTGTCTGTCTTTTGTGTTTTTCTCGCATGTAAATCTGCGTACCTTATGGTTAGGTACATCGCCAAAATATAAATGTATGATATATTCGTGGGTAAAAACAAAAAAGACTAGACTGACTAACCAACAGTCAGATCTAGCGCTCAGACAACTGTCGTGGAGGGAACTCTTGGACGGAGGGTTGGAATGTCAAGCTCTGTGAGCAGCAGTGGTAAGTAGGATGCATGTTGGAAATAACTCAACAGAGTACAATAAACCAGCACTCTTGTTGCCAAAGCTTTGTAATAGATGACCTTGTTACGGAACGTAATGGGGTTAGGAAGAGTTGATTTAACTTCCCTTTTCTTTTGAGGTTTTTTTTGTGTGTGTGAACCCTTTACTAAAAACATAGTTATTTTAGTTCAACCATGCCGTGATAATTCCCATAACTGTTTATGAGATGGAAAAAAGCTTTCTATTTCAGTGTCTTTTCATGTTGCCTGGATATACTAATTGAAAAATCCGTGGTGTTTAGCGAATACGATGACAGCTCAGTGCCTTCCTGGGAGATGTTTTTATTCATTTATTGATATAACAGACTGAAAGTGAGACAGTGATGGTCAAGAAAGCCGTTATGGTCCCAGCAACCGCCAAATATTTTATGACATCTATATATATATATCTGTATTTATCATCTATTCCAATAGGGGTAACCTGGCAATTTTGTGGTTGAATACAAATAAATTTAAAAATTGCACAAAAAGAGGCATAACATTATAAGTTCTGTTACTGTGCTGTAACTATAGTACCAGTCTGCCAATTGTTTTACATACAGAGAAGGGGCTATTTGTTCAAACAGACAGCGCTCCTTTGAAAGCTTACACTTACATGCCTCTTTTCCAATTCCGAAACTAATTAGAGAAAACTTTGTCCTGAATCCAACCTTTTCTCTCAATGATTTGTACAGGGAACTCCCAAATACAGACCTCTCACTGAGCTCATTTTGCATTCGGGGCACCGCTGTTCATGAATAGTGCATTAAGTTCCCCCAAATATTGTGCTAAGTTCAGCTGCTAAATTAGAGGGCAGTCTTCAAGGAAACCTTCTGTTAAAGCAGTGCGCGTTGAAGTCAGCACTGAATTGTTTCTGGGGGGGAAAAAAGCGTCGCATTATATTTGCAGAAAACATTTTGCAAGCTATGATCTCCAATTTAAATGCCTTAATGATGACAGCACTGTGAAATTGACCTAACCTCATTTGAGGAGCACCTATCTAAAAGCCCTTACTGCATCAAATCAGCTTAAAGTAAATCCTATTGGATTCCAATATAATAATTCAAGACAGCATATTTAACGATAGATATTCTACCCACACGTCACATTACAGTGTTCTGTGGTTTTTCATGGAGGCACTTTAAATAGCTTGCAGTAAAAGCAACGTTCCTAGTGCATTTAAAGATGGAATCATCAATATAAATTCTTTATTTGAAAGTGAGTATGATAACTGAAAGAGGTTGTCCACCATTCAATCTGTATATATCTGTATAATGCATACAGTATATTAAATGTATTATGTATGTATGCATATAGTATAATATAATGTATTATGTGTAATATATGTGTATAGTGCAATGTGTGTGTTTGTTACATTGATGTATTTGTTGCTGTCTGCAATTCTGCATGAGTGCATTCATGTTTTGTGATTAGGCATCAACAGACGTTGTGATATTAGTATCAATATCACACAGGCTTAGATGCAGCTTTCCCACATTTAATTGACATAATTCAGAGCACAGTAGCACATAAAACTGAGAGGGGCCTTTGAATCAGCAAAGTGCTTGTAATGTAATAAGCACTCTCTGCTAAATGGAGCCTTGACTCCATTTAAAAAAAGGGCAGAAAATATGTATGCGCACTTGCTTAAGGCTTTCATCTTGCATATAAATCAGCCGAGCTGAAAGTGGGTGCTAAACCACCACAGTTTTCAGGTCTTGGGGCTGAACTGTATCAGTGTCCGGGGCCGCGTTGGTGTCATTGCCGTGCCACCGCTGCATGTCTTCAATTAAAAAACAGTGTCAAAAGATTTTGAGAAAAAAACAAAAAGCGTCCAGTGGACAAACAGAGGTTAATTGACTTACAAGGCTACGCCTGGCTCTCTCTGTCTCTCACCTTCCTCTTTTGTTCTTGTCGTTTTCTTTCCAGATATCACAGCAGCTTAGTGCTCTGACGTTGTACAGGTATGAGCGGTCGGTTCTAGACTACTGCCGTGCCCGCCTGTCCGTACACTACACGGGCACGGAGCCCCCTAATCCGGCCCGGGGAGGTCCGGGGCCGCCTGGGTACTGCACGGGCCTCGCGGCTGCCCTCCCCTCCGAGCTTATACCGCCTCGCTCCCAGACCGCCACGCCCTCCGACAGCGAGCTGTGCACACGGCTAGGCACCTCCTCCGCCTCCATCACCGAGCGTAACTCTGCTGCAGAGAAGAAGGGGGACCCCCCCCCCCACTTCCCGTGAAAACATAAGTCAGCGGCGAAAGGAACTGGATAACCAGGTAAAGGAGGAAAGGAGAGGAGACGATTAATCCAGAGCGAAGCGGCCCGGACACGGGGTCAGGTTAATGAAAATGAAGATGTTTCTCGGTGGAAGTGAAGGGGTGCGGCAGACATGACTGGGGTCGAGCTTGCGTCCCACCTGACCCCTCCGTGACCTCTTTTAGGAGAGGTCGAATAACAGTATGACTTTCCATGTTCAACCGAAACGGTTCCTTTCCTCTTGAGGAGTATTAAGGATACTAATACTAGGACAATAACACAGTGATTTGTTACTTGTATTGAATATTACCTTAAATTCTGCTTCGGTACCTCGTCTGTGTCAGGTAAAGTAATTAAACGGAAAACGTTATAAACAGAACATGGCGAACAGCATGATGAGCTACGGAATAGCAGAACAAATTAAAGATCAACCAAGCTAAAAGGTTTTGTGCTGCTTTTTCTAATCATGCTGCCAGTCAGAGGTCTTTTTCTTCCTCAAGTCCCTGTAGCGTTTCCATCTCAAGAAATGGGCCACTCAAATTAAATTACCCAAGATGAGAGGAACAAGTCAGAAAATAACTGGCAGAGTAACTGTCATGTAAAATGTACAGCCAACACGTCTTGCCAGCAGTACATATATTTTTGATGAAGAGTTTTAATTTCCTGAATGAGGCTGGATGTTGATCACATTTTAATTAATTATATCAAACAGAAAAGTAAACAGATGAAAAAGTATTAACTCTGCATTCAAATCTTTTTTCCGATGCTATATTCGCGTTTCACCATCCATATTGTTCTCTCTGGTAATAAAAACGTATGTTATGAAATGTGTTTTACACCTAACAACTGATTGTGCGTTTCAGTCACACTCATACATCTGTGTGCAATTTTTTTTTTAAAGACGTCTATACATTATAAATAAACTGTGGTTTATGACCAATACTTACAATGTCATTCATTAAGATCAGCGGTAAAATACATCATTCCACAGAGTCAACTGTTCGCTATACAACTGTAAGGGTGGTTGAGACAGAGCACAGAGCTGAGGACAAAAGACTAATGATTATGTGTATCTGCTTTTACTTGGCTCCTTTTCCCTTGTGTGACTGTGTTATGTTCTGGCCTCTTTCAACACGGCTCTTAGACTAGCAATTTTTATTTTGCTTACTGAAAAGAAAAATAGAAGCGCTGTATATTTGTGTACAAAACATTACCCGATTAAAGTCCTGGATATTAATAGACATCAGCCACCTGTACTGTGTCATTAAAATGGACCAAAATCTCTAAAATGTGGCGTAATTGGGATGTGTGTGATTTGTGAATTTGTGCGTTGCTGACTGGCCTTTTGCAGTATTGATTTGCTGTGTGAACAAGATGTTTCTGAACACTTTAAATACTGACTTGAATTGTCATTAGAATGATGTAATATTTCAACCCATCTTTTATGTTTTCATGTATATACAGTTAAGGGATTCTACTTAGAACTTTTTGGTCAAAACTAAGGTCTAAGGATACATTTGGATATTTCAATGTCATTCTCAGAAATTGTGTCCATGTACAGTCCTGCCTCAGTTCTATGGTCAATATTATTGAACTTCTGAAATCTTAATCACAAAAGAAATAAGCATTGTGCACAACTGTATAGCTCCATCTCTCAGACTCAGAAGTGATTCATGAAATAACAGACGTGTCAATGCTTTGCCCTGTGTTCAGCATATTGATTGACAGATACCCACTGCTAGAGGAGGAGTCACTGCTATGTGCAGTAACTGTACACATGTAACAGTTTGATGACACTGCTAGAGGAGGAGTCACTGCTATGTGCAGTAACTGTACACATGTAACAGTTTGATGACACTGCTAGAGGAGGAGTCACTGCTATGTGCAGTAACTGTACACATGTAACAGTTTGATGACACTGCTAGAGGAGGAGTCACTGCTATGTGCAGTAACTGTACACATGTAACAGTTTGATGACACTGCTAGGGGAGGAGTTACTGCTATGTGCAGTAACTGTACACATGTAACAGTTTGATGACACTGCTAGAGGAGGAGTCACTGCTATGTGCAGTAACTGTACACATGTAACAGTTTGATGACACTG
>OMKK01041700.1:0-34452 GCA_900302305.1 Polymixia japonica | reverse complement strand
AAAATAAAACCCTCTCCCCATCTGTTGGTTCCTAATGATAGAGTGGAGTCCTGATGAGGGGGTTGGTGCAAGTGGAGAATGAGGGGATGAAGCCACATGAAGCGCTGCCGGGCTCAGTAATTTATGATAGGAGGGTGGGTCTCTGCTCTCCTCTGATCCTACCAGGCCTGCTCTACCACAGAACTCCTCATGTCAAGCAGGAGCGGCTTCTGGATGATGTTCAGTTCCGCACAGTTAAATATTTCGTTTCACTTTGATTCTATAGCAGTTGGAAAATATAAGGCAGAAAGTATACAAAACAAATGTGTTCCGGTTCGGTAGTGCAAAGACCTAGCAAGCCTACAGGGTCAGTCTGAGTTGATCTGTCATGTAGACAAGTAGAACAGAAAGTCGGGCAAAAAGTCAGGCATCCGAGCAGGACACAGATATTTTGTGAATATCTCACACAGAGCCATGTGAAAGAGGCTGAATAAATATAGACCTTTTCTGGTAATAATTTATGAGCACTGTAACAACAAAGGACAAAACTGACTAGACAGAATTCAAACTATCCATGTGCACCCGGATTCCTGAAGTCACCTCAAGTTGATGGACCTGGGGCCAAATTCATGAAAAGTAAATGCCTTTTTTTCTTACTTTGGACATAGGAAGTACAGTATGTCCAACGAAATGTGTTAAGAATGTTCTTAACTTTCTTATCTTTTGTTTTAAGAATAAAGTCAAGAAGAAATGGGATTCTGGAAAGAATTTTTCTTAAATATGACTATAACTTTCCGATAGGTAAGTCTGAAGGTAGCCCCTTGGATCAAACCTTTTAGTGAGATTTAAATACAGCATTTAAGGATTTTCAATAATGCTATTATGGTGTTAAAACAAGGAACTATATGGCAAGATGCAGCCTTTACTAGCTTATATGGCTAGCTTGACATTTTCAACACAGTATCAAGATGATGAGACTGAGACTCTCGGAGACAGGATGGATCCCCTTGCCCTTCCAACATTGTAGCTGGTTTCGATAATCATGGCAGTTTGTTTACATTCTTTTCACTTAGGTATGCAATTGTTTTGCTTCTTAAGACATTATTTACTAAGTTGTTAATATATTTTGAAGAATTGCAATTAAGAACTATCTTATGAACTTCTCAAATATTTTCTTCTTAAGAAGAGTGAATGAATTTGTGAATCTTGCCCGTGTTCTTTGTCATTACGCACACTTGCAGTTGTATGTATATTTATGTGTGTCTAGGTCGACGTGTAAACAACTCAGACTGTCTAATCTTTGCTGTTCTAATACATATTATAACGTATCTAGAAATTAAGAAAATTGAAGCTTTTTAAAAACAGAAAAAAATGGCTTTTAACTGTTAAATAAATAACTGGGCAAGCACCCTGCCACAGTAGTTTAAGATGTGTCATAAAGGCAATTTATTTGCTTAGAAAAAACCCAGTTAAGTTCCTATTTAACCACTCTGCCCTGTAAACTTTTTCTCTCTTAAGCAATAGTACACTCTGTCCAGAGCGATTGTTTGGGGAAAAGGGAGATCTATACATCAGGCTATGTTATCTGATACCACAAGGCAAAGTGGGCCAACATTCTCTGGTTGATGTGTGGTTCTCAGCCTGAGGAGAGATTCTGGGCAAGGATTTTAAGTGAGGAACCAAACACAGACATCCTGTATCTAAAAAAGCCAAGTCTTTGTCTCTCGCCCCGTAAATAAGTAGGTCAAGATAGTTATATTAAAGTAAATGACTGAATTCATGGCCTACTTGAAAGAAAAGATCGTTCAATTTCCTAGAAAGCTAAACTACTGTCTGTCAGATACACTTATCACGGAACTGAACTTACCAGTGGAAAGCAAAATGACCTGCATCCCCACCTAGTGGCGTATTATTGAAGACACCAGTTGGAGTTTTTGACAGAAAAAATGACCACACCTCTTTATTCAAACAAGAAGCAATATCCATCACTCATTAGGATCTCCTGGAATTTAAAAGAGTAGACTGACCGGACTGGAATAGACTCAGTATTTGACAGTGACAGTGTTGACAGTGTTGCTTAGTAAATGGCCTATAATGTGCTCATGTGCTTGTTTTGTACTTATTTACACAATATTTTAATAGGATGGACATTGAAATCTCCTGACTTTGTTTGATAAGCTATAATCTTTTTGAATTCACACATCCTTGCAAAAAATATCAGTACTTCCTGCCTGGTGTGATGAAATACAAATTCACGCCAGTTTAATTTAAGTGTTCTTAATGCCAGTTAGAATAACTTTTGTCACAAAAGGTGAAATATTAGTAGACCTATCCAAATACAGGTCTTCCTGACCAGGAAGGTTAATTTCTCACTAGAGAAGTAGCATGATGAAAAAAACAAAAAAAACAGTATTTTTGAGTAATCTGTAAATTGTATTCAAGACTTAAAGGCTATTTGACTGTATCCAACACACTGAAGGACTTGAAGAAAGAGAGGAGGGGTATGAATGAAGGGCTGTGGTACTGACTAACCTTTGCTCCACAATCTGCTCCTTTCTGTACGCAGAAACCAACAAAGGCTGGGTCGGCCACTTTGACCAGGATGTTGTCTACACAGTAGACGTGAATGAACTCAATCTTCCTCTGCTGCATGTCATCCACGATTCCCTGGTTCCCCAGTGCTCTGTACAGGCCCCCGTTACCATCTGAGACACGCGCAAACACACACGCGCACACTTCAAATACAAGAACTCCATATGACAACAAAGGTAAAGACAGATACAAATATATATACCAAATAGGAAAGAAAACTGAGCATGCTTACCAGGCGCCATGGAGAGCTTCCCTTTGCTCTCTAGGATGATCTTGCCATTGTAGTCCATGGCAGGTAGCATGCCCTGCTGAAAGAAGATGACGTTGTTCTTCTCCAAGCCAAAGTAGTTATGGTGCGAAAAGAACTCCTTGGTAGAGTCCATTGTCCTGCCACTGGTCATGATGTACCTACAAGGGGTTGAGGAGGAATTTGCTATCGATTCAAGGATAATTTGTTTGATGGCCATTTAGTAATTCTTTACAATTTGAGTAGAGTGTGTAAATATATAAATGTGAAACAGTGAGCTGACAGAAAAAGGGCATGCTTGCACGGAAGAAGGTATTATCTTGGTTTGAGACAACAGGAACCTACTGCACTCCATTTCCTTACAGGTATCTTGGCATCTTTAAAATGTTCTAAGCTTAAATCTACTCCACAGGGAACTTCCTTGATTGATATTTCTCAGATGGTGATTTGAACCAGTTAATCATCATGCAGACAAAACTCATTAAAATGATTAAGCTTTGGTGGATTAAATCCATTTGCTTTTTTCAAGTAACCAACAGATTTAGTTGACAAGCACGCTAACTAGAAGGCATTGGTAAATACTTCCTGAATAACCTGAATAGAATAACATCCCCTTTAGATGAGAAGCCTTACCAAGGAATATAGCACTTGGTATTTTGTGTTTGCTCAGCCAGCTGTTCCAGTTTCAGAATGCGCTCAGCCTGGATCTGAAAGAGGGTTTTGTGGGAAGGCAGTCCCACATCATACATGCCTTTGGGGTAAGTTACCCCCAGCCTGGTTCCCTGGCCCCCTGCCAGCAGCAGGACAGCCACTTTACTCTGGGCAATGCAGTGCAGACCTAAAGGGGCACACAGCAGGAATATGCGAATTATCACCAACTGCAAGATTAGGGTTATTCTGTTTTAGAATACATGTTGTAACAAACTGTGGGTAAAGTTGTAGCTAAGGTGTAAGAGAAATATATCAAGGTTAAATTCTTATGATGACACAAGACATAGATCTAGTAACACATTATCTAAGCTTTTATGACTGTAGCACATTATGATAGCCATTGGAAAGACATCCAAGATAAACAACAAACTTAAGCAAACAAAATTATTTATTAACAAAATGTTGATAAAAAATTATTAAGCCCTCGTTAAACATTTTATGACTAGTCCAGGACTTTGGCAAGGTGGCATCATAAATTAATACAGGTAACCAAGAGATTAAATCTAATAGCCCTAACCCAACCCAACTTTGGTTACCTTACTATGGTTCACTGTGATTAATCTTACACAAACTGCTCCTACGTGACGTAATGCACAATGTTTTCTCCAAGTGCCTACAGGCAGGTTATATTTCAATGGACAGGGTGGGACTGCTAGACTTTTGACTGCCCCCCCCACACACACACACCTCTAATCTCACATTTAGTGCATAATGTTCTGGCATAGAGCTGAGTGACCTCATGCGTGAGGGTCAAGCAATACCCGTTTACGTCAGGCCAAACCAGAACCAGATGCGGTTAGCCTCTGCTTCACTGTCATCTTTCCTCAGGGTAGACCTCCTTAAACAGACCCACTAAAGGACTGAGCCCCCACTGCAAAGAGGGTATTGCGCAAATCATAATGAGTAACGGCAGTTGACTTTCTCATATAACAGATCTATGCTGAAACTAAGAAACTAAGGTTTGTGAACAACACACAACTCTAGTCTAATTTACAATAGTCTAATTTAGGTGGGCTGTATCTATAGCATTCTCAACTATTACATAAGATTTTATTCAAAAGGATTACATTATATGGATAAAAAATATGGACACTCACTGTATTTCAAACCGTTTCAACATCTGGGTTGCTGACCATGGGTTGCCACGTAATATTTCAATCCCTCTCAAATTGCCAATTATTTTTATCTGATGCCAGTAACTCCATGGCCACTTCCCTCATTTCTGACTATCTCTGGCATGTTTGAATTTGGTCAGCACACAGACATAATTGCTTGGCTTATCTGGAATCTTTGCCGGAACTAGGTTAGTGTCCTTGTATTCTATCCTGCTATATAACATTATAATACATACAATATAACTAAAGATGGCCAAAAATCATTTTCTTGTAGCATGTAGTACTAATCAAATACATTTGAAAATTATTATGGCTCAACTGTTTCCTGAATAAATAAAAATGGATTCTGAAACACTTTAATGTAATTCACCTTCTATCTCCCAGTCTTTGAGACTGTCCCTGTCCCTTGTAACACTGCCCAGCACATCTCGGGGCACAGGTTCCATGCGGGCATCCATCTTCTCCTGCTTGCTGCTGCTGGAGATCTCCATGGCATTCTTGAAGAACCCATTGATCTCCTCAAAGTTCATCGCTTCCAGGTCAAGGGTCATGTTGGCCTGCTCCTCAGGGGCCAGCTCATTCCAGAACTGCAGGAGGTGAGACTGGCCAGCTTCAGCTAGCCTCTGGGCAAGTTTGCTGGTGCTTGGATCCATGATTACACTGCTGGGCTTTCAGTTTTCTCTGTGAAAATGAAACACACACACACACACACACACACACACATACATATATATAGATACATTAAAATCTTTGATGAATGATGACTAGCCTAGCACAAATGGAGAACCATCTTGACACCATGTTGACAATCCCAGCATCACTGGAAATTGCTGGCACACACATTCAACTGGCATTGTAGGCTAAACCTCTATTGCAAGAGAAACTAATGACTTGAAGACTCTTTAGTGACTTTGTGCGGGCCCACACCCAGAAAGAGTAGGAACGTATTACATTGGGTGACTTCATGAGATCTGAATGGGATGCCGGCTACATTCGAGGGATGCTGAAACACATTAGTCTTATAGATTTACATGAGATCGATGGCTGTCAAATATAACCGTGATATATATTTCTGATTGCTAGTTTAGTTTTACCATAAAGTTTCTGACTTAACGATAGTGGCTGCCTGCGAAAAGTCTTGATAACGATAAACTGCTGTCATCTTATCATCGTATCATCACATCATTGATGTTTCAGGTGTGCGGAAGCGATCCGCAACAGCAGGATGCAATGAAATGTGCTGCTATAACCAAACTGTTATCGATTCGCAATAAGTGTGCTTATTATCTAAGTTAAATGATGTGTCCAGGGCAATGCAGCTAGTGTGGCTATCTCTCGCAGCACATGAGTGATAAGCCGCAACAACCAATACACACATTTTTACATGTACACGAGAACAAATATATTTTATCGCGTAGCTCGCTGAGAAAATAAAGACAAAAGTGGTATGGATGAAAAAGACCAATGCTTACCTTTAAGGACTGCCTCTATTGGCTTTTTGACCATTAATGCCTGTCGTTATGTGGGGAGCCTCGTATTGGGTACGAGGCCCCGCCCCCTGACTAAACTTCCCAGTTCGTCACGTTTGACGTGGCACTAGTCGCGGTCGGGGGACGCCCTAGGCGCTCAAGCACAAAGAAAAATCACATTAATGAACACTTATACCATACCTTTTTTTTTTATTGTATCCGTATTACAGATGATGGAATTCTTAGTCGTTTAAATTTCGGGTGGCTATTCTTGATCAATTCGTTATAGACTTATTGGTCGTGCAAACGAATGATGACAGAATCCCCAACAGGTTTCTAAAAACATCTCACCTCGGAAGAAAATAAACAAATATGACAAATAAAACACCTAAACTGAATAACTGAAACTTAATGACAATAAGCTCAGCGAGGAGGGTAGCAATATTGTTCCAACAAAATACATATCTTACAAGTAAATTAATGATTATTAATTATATTAATTATTGTGAGCCAGAGTGTAGTAATTGTGGAAGTGTGTGTGTGTGTGTGTGTGTGTGTTTAAAAAGATAATGATAGAGTGAATGAGTGTGCTGTTACTTACTGAGGAAAAACAATATTCATTATTAAGACTAACTTAGCCTACTTGCTAAGTACCTGAATGGGAGCAGTCATCGCAATTGATCCTGACGATTTTACTTATGTCACATCATATTATCATGTTTCTGGTCTTGGACATTGCTAGAGGCTAATTCATGATCCCTCAAAATACGCATGGACAATGTAGGCTGAAGTAATCAGTTAAGATATTTCTATTTGTATTTTTTTCAGGACAATCTGCCCATTACTCTGTTGGTTAAGGATACCTTTCATGTAAAAACCAAGAGTTTGAGGTTGTCCAAAATTATTATATATGATAGTTTATTGATCATCATAGGGAATAACATCATAGTCTTTTTGCTTTCCCCTTTCCACAACGAGATCGGAGCGCCTACAGAACAGCGCCACTGGAGCTGGTATTAGTGTATTGTTCAAGAACACTGTGAGTTTATAAACTGGATCTTCTGGTTAAAGGGCCTAACTAATTACATCTCCCTACTAGTCAAGTCACGCTAAATGTATTTTTGTTTTGGCACTCCTAGCTAACGTTAGCTGTCATGTATCATCTCTCCTACTGTACACTGAGCTAATAGGGATTGTATGGGCTTGATATGGAATTGATCAGTGGTTCTTGTAGGACATAAAACATGATTGAACATCTACCAATGAATGAATGAAAACTTGACTGCAAGCATTTTAAATGAAGTCTTTCAAGAAAATAGGTTAATTGTACCTTCAGCGTCATGAATTTATTCGCAGTAATTATTATCAGTTTCTTTTGGGGGGTTGTACGTAGTGAGAAAAATAATAAAAGAAATAAGCAGAAAATAAAATAAAAGAAATATGTATGTAGTGAGAAAAATAAAATAAAGAAAGAAGAAGAAAATAAAACCGGCTCGTCTGGGTTTATTATTTGAATGGTATTTTCGTGTTCTGGTTGAGTGTAACCACCAGGGGGCAGCATGACATCGTTATGAGGCGGAAGCGGATTTCTTTGGCTAAATCTGCAGTCGGCTGAAGTATTTTTGTTTTGTTGTGTAGTTTTACATATTAGCATCAGAATCAAACTTCAAGAAGTTAGATGTATCACAAGCTCAGGCCCTGAGAATCTGTAGTGGATCATTCAAAACATCTCCAGTATCAGCGATGCAGGTGGAAAAGGGAGAAATGCCTTTAAGGATCAGAAGAGTGGTATGTTGGGTTAATCTCCAGGGGCAATGTGACCCAATGTGATACATATCCTGCCAAGAGTGTTTTAACAGATTGCTGGGAACATAGTGAGACAAATTTAACAAGTTGTGGGTGGATTGGTGATGCAAAGGCAGACATCATAGGATTATTTATGTCAATTAAAAGTACAGCCCCACAGTTTCAGTTTCTTCCATTCCTCCCTGGTTATTCCCCTTGCCAAGTATATACCTCAACATACAGCAGGAATTGAAGGACAAGTCAGAGCAACTTCCAGTATGGTGCATAGTCCAGAACTATTTTGATCAGAATTCAGTGTTTATATTCACAGATGGCTCTAAAGATACAGCCTGATACAGGGTGTGCAGGTGCAGCAATATACAGTATATCCCAGTGAGTGAGTCATATATTAAGAAATGGGTATCAGACCATTTGTCAGTATATACCACAGAGCTATTGGCAATATTATTGGCCCTGCAGTGGATAGAGGAGAAGGAAATAAATGTACACTGTTATTGCATCTGACAGTTTTTCAGCACTAACAATCATAAGATTTGGCAGATCGTCATTTAGAACAGATATTATCAATTAAATATTCATTATAATATACAGGATGGAAATTAAGGGTATACACACTTCCTTTGGGTTCCTGCTCATGTTGGTGTGGAGGGAAATGAGCAGGCAGATATTCTGGCCAAACAAAGAGTCAGAATTAAGCATGTAGACCTACAAGTCTCATTGGGACATATGCACAATCAGTATGGCAGGAGTATTGGGATGATAATGAAACTGGAAGATATCTATATAATATACAAAGACATGAGGATGGTGGGCTGGAAACGAAGGGAAGAAAATGTCATCACTCGTCTGAGAATAGGTCATACAGGTCTCAAGCATACATTATATAAAATAGGCAAGTACCCAACCAGAAAATACACGCACTGGCCAACCAGAAACAGTGGAACACGTAATACTTAATTGTAGAAAATACATTATCGAGAGGAAATACCATGATCTCTTTTGGTCTCCTGCACAATATCTTATTCCACACTCCAGTCCGCTTGGTGGCGCTAATGCACCTCTAAGATGGTTTGTCAACCGCCAATAAACACCAAACAAGGAGAAGTAATTTGTTTTGGCACTCCTAGTTAACGTTAGCTAGCTGTCGTTTATCATCTGTACTACTGCAGGCTGTTTTCTGTAACATTAAAATACAATGAAGAAGTTTTTTGACGACATTAAGAAAGACATGAAATTCAAAACTGCAGGACCTGGGAAGAAACTTACAGAAGAGACCAGGCAAAAAGCAAACTTTTTTTCAACCGCCCCAGACCTACATAGCTTTCTAATGTTTCTAATCTTTCTAATGTTCAGTTAGCTAACTGCTCGTTAGCTTGGCGTTAGCATGGCAATATATTGTTAGTTTATTAGTGAAGTTAGCTGTTTGCTAACGTCTGCAACATAGTTATATAATCCCACATTTATATCATAGCGGGAATAGCCCGTGTAATTTCAGACTGCATAATCCGAAAGAAGATAAACGTTAACACTTGAAAGTAAAGTGATCCTGACGTGAACTGACCACTCATTGGAAAATAGCCTGTTAAACATCAGTTAGCTAGCTAGCAATCTCATTATCTGGCGATCTCGTTGCACATAATCTTACTGTTAACGTATAAACTAACCTCGGCATAGCTAGCTGCTTGAAAGGTGACGCTTTTGTGTTATGGTATTTTAGAGATTTGGTAACGTTGGGGTAATGTAAGATCGCAGATATAACTAACCTGTGCACTCAACCACTGTTTTATCCTCTGTACATAATATTATAGTGGCAAAACCCAAGTGGTGCAGAGCAGTGTCAGTGCCAAGCCTCGCTATGCACCCACTGAAGGGGCCCAGAGGGCAGGAGCTGCAGCCCTGGCCAGGATTGAACAGCAGCACCGGCCAAAGGTCCACACATCACATGATGCGATCAGGAATCAAGGTAAGATATATCCCGTAGCTGCAGTGGTGCCACTGATGGGGATCTTTTGGTAGTTTGAATTGTATGAGAAAAAAACAGATAGAGTTATTGTGCATGCATACCCAAACTATGTAATAAGGGGGTGGCCTTAGAGTTTGCCAAAATGTGTAGAATTGGAAGATAATGTGTAGTATCCAAGCACTAAGGTTAAGCCTAATTTATACTTTGTTGCACTTGTCGAAAGGGTCCTGCAATTAAATATGAATTAGGCTTCAGGTTTTGATAAAAGGAATACATTGTTGTTTTATGTAGCGTCTCATCTCCTTGATGCAGCTATTATGGCTATGTTGGTTTGTCCTAGAACATTGTGGCTAGAAAATAAAACTGATATTTTGTATTCCTCTGTAGTGAAAAGAGAACTAGAGGCAGAGGCTGCTTCACTGGCCGAAAAGGAAAAGGCAACTGGAGCAGAGGTAAATATTACAGTGATGTAAGGAAGCAGGTCATCTAACCCAGGGGTCTTCCAACAACTCCCAGTTGGAGGACCCATCTGAGAATTCTGGACAGGAAATTTTAGATGTATAGATGTGTTGCTGTCTTGATGTGCTGTGATGGTAGTGGGGGTTATAATCATTGCAATATAATATCATACAGTGTTCGCTAGCTAATAGAATCAAAGTGGAATGAAACTATGTTTCATTTTGTATTAATAATATGTTATGGACCCCTGGGTGTCCCTACACCCCACTGATCTATACCGCTACATAGACTGATGGAGCCAAGAGTTTATTCAGGTTACTAATGTTGGTAAATAATCATTCTTTTCAGGGATCCAAAGTTCCAGTGAAGGACCCTGCCTGTCTCTCTGTGTCAGGTGTGTATTTCACCTGTCCACTTACTGGAGCCACTTTAACTAAGAGTGAGAGGGATGTACACATCAAAGAGGCCATTTTCATGGTAGGTCTGAGGATAACGATAATGTAACATATTCTAATTATTACCTGAAATTAGATTTGGTTTGTAAGTCATAGCAGCTGAGTAATGTGCCATAAGCCCTTTCTGACATGATCTTAAATAGTGATGAATTTGAACCTCTAGAGTAATCTTGACAAAACATGTCTTTTTGTTACTGTCAGCGGTTTGAGGAGGATGCAGTGGAGGCCTCTGTTATGATGATCCATACCTTTAACAAGGACAGAGACAAAGTAAAGGCTGCTGTAGACATCATAAGCAAGTAAGATGCTGTAGGAGGAAGAGGATGATCACAAGGATACTTCTAAGCGTAGCTTAAGCCTGACATGGGAATCATTTTTGTAGTATCCATATGAAGTTGAACACTTATATTTTCATATTTTAAGAACAAATACCATTGTTTCATGTTTCTCCATTATATTTTCACCAGGTACATCGAAAATATATGCAAGAACCCCACAGAGGAGAAATACAGGAAGATTAAACTCAGCAACAAAGTGTTCCAGGTGTGCCTATTTGAAAATTCAATCTATAAATATTAGTGCCCAACCAATGCAAGATTTATAGGTCCGATACCAAACATTAGGTCATTGTGACTCAACGAGATACATCATTATAACCATTTCTAGACTAAATTTGTGACTAAAATTCTACAATACATATTGATTCTGAAATTTTGATGGAATTGGTCTTTTCTTCTCATGGTTCTCATGGGTCTAGGGTACAGTCAATATAAAAACCTTGAAAGTAACCATGAGTCACTGTGCCACAATGCCAGACGATAATATTGGTGCATTGATATATAGGTCAGGCTCTACTAAATATGTAGTACAGTTGTTTCTGTCCATGCTATTGTTTCGTAGTCTTTGACCATCTTCTGGTCATATTAGATCATAGACTCTGAATGATTGTCATGATTATGACATTATGACATGTTTATGCTTTAGAGAGAAGGAAATGACAGTAAACCACCTACATGGCTGGTTGTTTCATTATTCCTTCCATAATTGTCCACCTCTGTTGATCATTGATGGATCATTAAAGTTTCATCTCATCTGATCTGGCCAGGAGAAGGTACGGTGCATTGAGGGCACTAGAGAGTTCCTGCAGGCCCTGGACTTCATAAGCATCATGCTTCCTGTAGAGGGACAAGGTAAATTTAGTCATTTATTGATATAGTGCTGACTTCTCTGTACACCTCCTAGATAATCAACATAGGAGTTTTCATAATATATCACTATCAACAGACTTAATTTAGGGGAAGAATTTTGTTGTGCGTGGCAAACACTATAGTTTTCTCACACACACAAGTCTGTCAGTCCCTCCGTACATTCCTCGACCACTCGCCACTCACGCCACTCATGTCCTTGCCGGAGGTTAGAGGAGGAAGAGGAGTTCCTGGTGTTGCCGGAGCAGGACGAGGATGCCCTGGAGCTGATGAAGGAGAGGAGGGATCGTCTCCAGAGAGGAGAGCCGGTCAGAGCTCAGCTGGACAGACAGCCTCAGGCCTTCAGACCCTCTCCTAACGCCACACGCTTTGAGCTGCCCCCAGAGTTCTACAACCTGACAGCAGACGAGCTCAAAAAGGAGCAGCAGCAGAGGTACACACCCAGTGGGAATGGTTGTTCCAACCTAAATAACAGTGATCAAACATACTGAAGACACACATTGAAAGGCATCAAAAACACTTCGATTTCTGATAGATTCTATGAATTTGTTAAGCGCAACGTTGCCATCATAGACATTTTTAATGTCAACATTTATTTAAAAAAAAACCACAGGAGTGACTTGTGTATCTTGTGCGTGTGTTTGTCAGGAGCGATTTGGTGGAGAAGAACGCTATGCTGCGTACCAAGGCCATGAGAGAGAAGGAGGAGCAGAGAGAGAGGAGGAAATACAACTACACGCTGCTGAGAATCAGACTGCCTGATGGAAACCTGCTGCAGGGTCAGGGGCTGCTTGTTTTTTAATACAGTTCAAACGTCCACAAAGTACAATCTCTCAATCTCTCTTACTTTTAAAACGTTATGTACAACACGAAATATTTATTGTCACTGTTGCCTTTGCCTATGACCCCCAGGAACCTTTTACGCCTGGGACCGCATGCCCGTGCTGTTCGGGTTTGTACGGGAATCCCTGGTGGATGGCTGGCAGCCTTTTGAGCTCATTGCTCCTGGAGGACAAAAGTTACAAGAGGCTGAAGAAGTGGCCCTCGCAGAATGTAACTTGGTGAGTAGAAACCAGAGTCCGGACCAGAGTAAAGGTCTTTGTAACTCTGCTTGAAAAGTTCTATACAAATTAAGTTTATTAATTATTATGAAGTGTCTTATAATTGCATGTGTCTGTAGAGTTTGTGGGTTTTATAAATATGCGTATCTCCTACATACATATCCAGGTGTTGTAATGAATGCAACTAGAGAATAGAGAGCGCAATGAGGCAAATGCCCTAACAATTTAGTTGAATGGTATTAGTTCAAGTGTTGAATATTAAATTGAAACTGTTTCTCTCTCGTAGGTCCCTGCAGCTCTGCTCACGTTTTCTTGGGATGCAGCTGTTCAGGCGGACATTGCAGCTGCCGGTGGCAAGAGTCCTGCCCTCCTCAAGCCAGAGCTACTGGAGACCATTCAGATCCTTAGCTGAGCAGAACCACCCCTGTCGCTGAACTATCCCTGCTACCTCCCTCACTGGCATCGCTGGGGTGTAGTTGCCCCTTATCACAGACTGGGGATCCGTTATTCTCCACAAATGCTAACTCGAGTCATTAGTGGTGATATTTCAAAACAGACTAGAGGCAACTTAACCCTAATCCCCCCTCGTATTGCTGAGTCTCCTCATCCTCTTTCCACTGCGGAGATGACGTCATCCCCACAGCCCATCTCAGCAAACTGTTGAAACACTAATCGGTTTAAGGAAGCACTATTAGCCGTTGTAAGGAGAGAGCAAGGGAAAAATAACTGTAGTGTTGTAATTGTTGCATCCTGAATGTACATGCTGTATAAGATGACTATTGGAAGCACTCCTCTGTAACCTAGCTAACAGTCATTCAGTCAGTCCTGTATGGTGTACGGAGAGACCTTGCTTTAACTGTCACCATTTCTTCCCTTGATCCAACTAAATAAGGTGTCTTTGTTACACAACAGTTGGGTTGACTGAGACATTGAATTCTGGGATTACAACAATGTCGATCAGAAGCAAAACTGAGTGGTGGAAGCAAAAAGGCTGACCAATAGTATTTTTGACTTGTATTAAGAAGCCTTTTTTCTTTAGTTAAAAGTCAAAGTTGAGCACCCAATCCCTTGTGTTTGAAAGATCTTAGGTGAATTACTGATTATACCTTAAAGTGGCAATCTGGAAAGATCTCTGTTTCGTTCTCCTTGGCATCACCTATGGTGAAAAGCAAATGCATGGCGGGAAAGTCGCCACAGACACCCGGTTCTTAATACTCATAATACTGCAAATGCAAGGGCCTTCATCAGTGGGCCATAGGCTTAATCACCATTGTGATACCTCATTCAGCGATAGATGGTGACTTAACAGACATTTATTTAAATGAAAATCTTTGGAGATCTTCGAGATTGCCACTTTAAAGACTTGTATAACTTTGAGATTAGCTCAGTGTTATCTAAGGTTAAGTCAATCGCCTGATGGTGGACTGCTCTGATTTGGTGATAAAACTATGACTGTAAACTCTTGTATTGTACAAAAGATTTCTCCCAAACCCAAAGTTTAAACCATCAAGCTGCCAGACAGGTAATTCTCAATAATTCTAATTGGCTTTAGGTGCAACAGTTTAAACATAAGTTGAGAATGTGAAGAATTCTTAAGGATGAAGATGTCGTACACAAATAAGTTGTACAATGCCTCTGGGTATAAGATGTTTCTGTAGTGTTTGTGGCTTGAACAGGTGCAGATGAATGATGAAACTATTACATTTCAAATGAAGTTCTTTCTTATTGTATTTTTCCAGTTTTAAGAAGCACTTTTCTGGAGCAAGCGTTTGAAAAAATATATTTAGCACCAGTGTACAGAGCCCCCCGAATGGAAAATGGAAGAAATAGTTGGAGGTAAAAGTTTGACCACATATTGTGTTGTCTATACTACTAAAATGAAAAATTATTTAATTATAGAGGCTTGCTGAAAAAGCACCATGTAACCACTTGCTTTAGCACACAAGCAGTCATGTAAACTACTTACAATTCTTAATGTTCTGTTACAACTGGCAGCATGGAAACCTGTTTTGATAGTGGTTGTACTTAAGTCTTGTATTTGTATCAAACACTTTTTACAAAGTTAAAAATGATCTATATTTCAGCATGGTTGGAGCATAGCGGTTGAATTCATAGTATAGACCATGCCGTTCAACAATGATAAATGACGTGGTAGAAAAAAAAACTGGCCATCGTCTTTGATGTTTTGACACCAATTTCTATTCCGTTGGGCAATTTGTTTGTTTTAACTCCCCCCCAGTGTGTAGGTAATGTGACATGACATCATACACAAATCCAATGCTAATGAATCCATTCCAGGTGTATGCAGTTTACAGTGACAAGAGGAGAGACTAATGGTTCAAATTAATTCTATACATAAGACTAAGAGGTAAGCTTCTCTGTTTATTCTGTTTGGGGTGGCTAGGATGACAGCAACCTACCTCTCATCACAATTATATGCCCAATGCATCCCAAGTGTGTTATACACAAACACAGAGCGGCACACTGACCGTGCAGTTCCTGGGGTTGAGCAATTTACTTTTGTAAACGAAATCAACACGCTCCATCTTATACTAGCACCAAAATTAGCTGCCCAATCTAAGACGCAACACAGGACAAGCATAAGTGTTTGGGAACTTGACACTGTATGGTCAAATGTTTCATGCACAATTCTGTTGCGCAACCTCAGTGTACACAAGTCCAAGCCAACCATAACCACCAACATTATTACTCAGTTAGGAAGCTACACTCATCCGCTGTCTTGTTCAGCCTGTCTACCAGTTGCCCATAAGCTTTCTGTACAAGGATGACGTAAACGTGTTAATGGAACTTGTAACCTTATTTAGAATGAGTAATGAAGAGCAGTTGATCTGTCCATATGTTCTGAGTCATGTCTATTGCTTTTTAACCTGCCTGTAATAAAAAAAAATGTATTGCATCTTTGCCAAGCTTAACTAGTTGTAGTCCTAGACCTCAATCTGCATCTGAAGTCAATACATTTTTATACATACAAAACCCTCAAGTAAGCAATGGTATGACCCATGCGAACCATATAATAGTGTATTTCACACAACGCTCCATACACTGTGAAATTCTGTTGATTCTAGCGTTGCACATCTAAATAATGCTTTTTAAATAATGCTTTATTTGAACAAAAACATTGGAACCTTAATAACACCTGCAAATCAGAACAGTTAAGGGCTCAGAGAGCATTCATAATGTCTTATTAATGCCACTTAAAATAAACGCAAACAACTTAACCCTGGGTGGCTATTTTGCCGCTCCACCTCTAACCATTATCGGAGGGCACAAAATGGAGGAAAGTAGTGGTGTCAGCAATGCTGCACAGCCTGGAAGACTATAGCATGTGTTGTATTGTCAAATATCACACCTTTACCAAAACAGCACAATTCTGAACAAAAACAGTACAGATGCTGATGGCATCAAGCAACATGATGCCATCCAGATAGATAGGGGGAAAGACGAATATAAAAGTGCAGTACATTTAATCATATTATTTTTTAATGAATTCAACCTGTTCAAGTATTCTTGAAAAAAAAAACCAAAAAAAAAAAACCAACAAAATAAAACAAATACATATTTATATGTCACTGGGTCCAACTGTACAGGTACAGATCTAGCCAACAGCAACCACTCCAGAGGGCTCACAATTAGATTTTGCAGAATAAATGCCCATTGAAGTAAATGGGAAATAAATGGATGGACTTGCAGCTTTCAGTTTCGCTGCTTCATTGCTGGTGTACTATGTACATTAGGACCACGACAACATGGTTCAAAGTCAAATAATGCTGTCAAGAATATTTGACAACCGAAAATAAGAATTTCAAATTTTCAAAACTGGATGCTGGTCCTTGCATTCATTGGGCATAGCCGTTCTGATCTTTATCCATCCATTTAATCCAACCCGCTGTAGCCAAAGACAGTGGCACCTTTCACCTTTAATTGAAGACATCCATACCAAACATGCCTGACTGAAACTCAAATATAAAATCAAGCAGCTTTAATGAACATCTGACCAAAGTCCTTAATAACAAAAATCAGACACTTTGATTTTACTTAACTACTTTTTGCAGGCCAGATGTTTCTTAGCACTTGAAGAGTGAGGTGAGAAACTTTAAGGCATAATACTGTGTAGATGCCCTGTGGCCTGCCGTGGGCCGGATCCGGTCTGGGATACACTGTGATTCAGACCCAGGAAGCAGAAAGGAAAGGAGGGGAGGAGGGCTTGTCCTTTTCTTAGGCAGTGGCAAGCGTAGGAGCAGGGCTAGACAGGGGGAGAGTAGTTGTGTCTGAAGGGGTGACTTCCATCTGGTCTGAGCCCTTTGCCTCTGTGGTAGTGAGGTTTTTGGAAGTGTTCTTTCTGGATGAGCCTGCAGTGTAAAAGTTCAGATTTAATTTTTAATTTACACAAAAACCAACAAAACATTCCTCCAGTGGCTATGTCAAAATCGCAGTCACTTTCCCACACCAAATGTTAATTACAGGGTTCCCACACCTTACTGAACATAAAATTTAAACATAGATTTTTAGCACCTTGCTCAATCACTGGGTTGCCTTCTCAGCGGTGAGCGAGGGAGGTCGGCAATGTTATATGGGTGCTCTTATTTTCTTTTTTCCAAATTCACAAACTTTTAAAGTGCACATCCAGCGACTATGAATGCAATTTTAAATAATTCTTGACCATGTATAAAGTGAAGTAATACAGTAATTCTATTATTTGCCTTTACCCACTTTACATTTTTATATCCACATTACTGATGATTATTTATCAAAAATCACATTGTGTAAATATTTTGTGAAACCACCAATGGTCATCCCTACAATATTGTTGCAATATTGATAGAGGTATTTGGTCAAAAATGTTGTGATATTTGATTTTATCCATATTACCCAGCCCTAATTCTATCTAATTTATGATTTGATATCCAGTGCCTCTCTCTGTCCCTCCAAACCACAAGCTGTTTCAGCAGCCGGTTTTCATATTCAAGAGCTCCCTCACGTCATTGGCTGAGAGCTCATTTACCTGATTGGCTGAAATTAGATTACTTGCGACGCAAGATCACGAGTTCACCGTGTGAATCGCGATCATGAGAATCCATCTTGTCAGGCTTCAAGTTAATGTGATTATGGCCAAACCACAGCTGGTTCGGACAAAACAGCGTCCTATAAGGAACTACTGGCCCGTGATAGACAGTGATAGACGGATGGTTCATCCAGTCACCTGCCAAGTATTTCTTGAAAGTGCCCTTTTTCAAACAGTTTCCAAGGACAACTTCTCAGATGGTTCTGTGTAACAAACCACAGGCGTGTCAGGTTAGAAATTAGACAACTTGTGAGAGACCCATCCAGCAATCTACTAGCCCATATTCATTCTGCATAATTGCTGAACAAAGAAATGCTGTGGAGACATACATGTTTGAGTCTGACCCCGAATGGGAAGATTTATCAGACAGTGAACCTGTCTGGAAGCCTGACATTTATTGGCTTGTATTGCCTCCCTTACTGGCAATGCTTTTATTACACTTGTAAAATGTAAGTAGACTTTAGAACTTTTAGTTCTCTCCGCCATGATGAGAGGGTCTGTATGCATGCGAACACCTCTTTTTACTATTCTTGCCATCTGTCATTTTAGGACAATCTCACAGGGTATGATGCAAGCGCTCTAACTTCAAAACACACAGCAACAGACAAGATAAATAAAGACTGCTGTGGGTTTGTGTTTGATCATAAATAACACCTATTCAGATTAGGGCTGTTGCAATAACCACACTATTGCATTACCGCGCTATTGACAAATGGAAAAGTCAACGAAAAAACGAAAAGTCAACGAAAAAGCACCATATCACACTAAACTTTAGAAGCAAAAACACGCTACTTAGACACAATTAGTCAAATTAACAACGTGGCCCTGTATGAACTGCTGGCAAAACAATGAAGTGTTGACCAGGACATACTCCCTCCCCTCGCCTACCTGGACATTGTCAACTACCTCATTTATGGGCTGCATATTACATGCAGGAATTTAAAAACCATAAATCCATGGAAGCACATGAACAGTTTTCTAATGGATGGGTTCAGCGACTCCTTATTCACAAGGCAACTGCGACAACACCATTTTTAATAACTTGTTTTTTTACAAAACAAGCCCGCCCAACCATGATGATACCGATGTAAACAAGCAAGACTACCCTCACAATATGGCGACTAGCCCCAGAATGCAACGTGTGTGACGTCAGCCTG
Organism: Polymixia japonica; assembly: GCA_900302305.1. Classification (NCBI taxonomy): domain Eukaryota; kingdom Metazoa; phylum Chordata; class Actinopteri; order Polymixiiformes; family Polymixiidae; genus Polymixia; species Polymixia japonica. The sequence continues at coordinate 15,150 of OMKK01041700.1, read as the reverse complement.
AGGTCTATTGGGCTCGAGCTGAGTGCAAGCAAACATCCCCATGGATACTTGGAAAAGGGAAAAAAATCTTCACACACATTTCAGCCTATGGATGTCCTCATATCCTCTCCATTTCACTCGGGCAGCTCAATCAAAAATTCCTTCACCGCAACAGCCCTAATTTAGATACAACCATGTTTAATGTGTATGCTGTCCAAATTCCATTACTCGTAAAGTCTTTTACAAAAAGAATTGACATGTATAACAGTTTCTTCATCCTGACCAACTCACCACTCTGTGTAGAGATGATGACGCAGTCTTCCTCATCATCATCCTCGGTGTCAGCTTGAAAACCATCTGGCTCCATTACCTCCATCTGGGAAGGATAGGAAATTAGGACCATTTGAATTAAGGCTATACAAGTAATAAGTTAGGAAAAAAAAAAGAATCTGCCATTGAAAAGCAGGAAGTAGGTAATCTGACAGAGAAGGAACATTCCATCATTCTGTTAAGAATGAAGCAAGGTTTCTAAGGGTCGTTAGATCAAACTTTGTTCCACAATCGAGTAGTTTGTGAACTAATAAAGCTGACTATGACATTTTACTCTTCTTCCTATGTTTAGATCAAAAGTCAAAAATAAAACTGTAAAAATGAAAAGAAAATTTATTTCATCTGCATGGCCTTTGGGGTCAAAGTGTGGCATGGTGGTTGAAGACCACATTTCGAATGGAGTGGCCAGGTTCAAGCCTGCGTGTTGGCAAACATCTGCCCTGCTGAGGCTTTGGCCACCCTTCGGAGGGGGGCAAGCAAAACAGAATTCCCCTACAGAGATCAATACAGTATCCCATTATTATCATTGTTATTTTCCTACCTGCTCTGGGTCAGCACATTTCTTCATGAATCTGGTGATTGACATGCTGCCTGTGCTCTTCCTCTTGTTGGAAGATGAAGGAGTGGTTGTGGAGGAGGGCTGGGGCGTGGTGGGTGAGTTTCCCTGGGAGCCTGTGGCAGCCTGTGGGTCTTCGCGGGGCTCTTCTCGAGCTCCTGGCGTGAGGTAGGTCCACTGGCAGGGCACTGGGAGGGCCTCCTGGCCGAAACGTGACAGGACATCTGTGTGCACGTACCAGCAGCGCCTGTGGGCCGAGCGCTTCTCATAGACAGCATTGTTCTTGATGATGCGCTTCAGACGTATTCTGATGAATAGAGGGGTGGGTGGGGGTTGAGAGGCCATTATGCAGAACTGCCACAAAGCACACAAACCTTCACCAACAGTTGCAAAATATTAGCTCTTAGTGTAGCTGCACACACAACTTTTCAACAATCCATCAACAAATAAACCAAACGCTATTCAAATTCTATTTTACCTGGCAGGAATTTTGTCTGTTGAGCTGACAGGGCTGGTTAGGCTGGTGGGAGATGACGACAGGGAGGAGGACGTCTGTTGGCGACAGAACTCTTGGAACTCGGTGATGATCACCTTACTGCTGTTGACGTTGCCGTGCAGCAGAGGCAGCAACTGACCGAGCACTAATGGAGACGAGAAGGAGAATATTGTATTCATGTCAGAGTAATCATTAATTAAATCAAGAGTTTCGTAATCAACTTTCAAGTTTGTAATTAGATTTGTGTTGTTCAGACTTTCTAATTTAAAACATTTAACCGAATTATTCAAATGTTTTGCTAGATTCAGATGAATTTGCAGAATATTTATGCAAATTGATTAGGTTTACAATGATAGATATAGTTATCTTATCATATCATTATATAATGATAATGGAAACTGTGCAATTGGTCATGTGCACATGGATTTCTGAATATCACTTCATGATTTGTGGCACTGGTAAAATATATATAAAAACACTTTTTTAACTAGACCAGCTTAAACTAGTCTGGACCAAACTAACCATTTTCAGTATTATCAAACCTACTTCAGGACTAAATGAGGACTTCAATTAAACCTCCATGTAGTCAGGTCACTTAAGATCAGATAAATGCTACTGGTCAATGGCAGAATAGGTGCACCAGTGCTTCTGAAGCATGATTTAAGGTGTTTGCACTAAAATCTACAGTGACAATCCTGTTAGCACAGTAAATACTACTAAAGAATACCTTTGCATGCAGCTTAGAACAGACCTGAAAACAATGGCGCTGAGAATATTTGGTCATTTGCATCAGCCTATGTTGCAGGTTGACCTATCTATAAAGGGCATTCAGAGCAGAGAATGGATTTTGTGTTTGTCAAACACAGGTAAGACAAAGTTGTCCTCATTGTCCAGACGTTAAATGTGGGTTAACAGAAAAGCTGTGGTAGGGAGACAACTGGACCCAAGAGGATAGCACCTCTAATTCAAAGGTCACACTTCCGCTCTTGTATCCGAGTAAATCCAATGACACACTCACATTGTTCATCGCACTGTCGTTTCTGTGCTGAGTTCTCTGGGCTGGGGCTGGTGTCTGGCTTGGGTAAAGGCTGAACCAGACACACAGCGTAGGGCTGGAACAGGTCCAGGGCAGGGCCTTCCCCCTCCCAGACACAGCCCCTCACCACCGCCTCCAGAACCTTCACCTTCTTCTTGGTGGACATCAGCTCGTCCCACTCCCTTGCCTTCAGCTTCTGACGCACTTTCTGCTTCTCCAGGTCGCCCCCCTCCTGGAAGGTTGCGCACGCGTTTAGATGAAGGCAGACAGACAGGAAGCAGAAACACGTACAACACACGGGTGGCTCTAGTTTGTGTGGTAAGATTTCATCGAATTCGTACCTCCTCCTCCTCCAATGCCCCCTCCCCGTCCGAGAGGTAACCATGTGGCACAAAGAAGCCATCGTCATCGTCGTCTTCATTGTCACCTCCTTCCTCTTCATCCTCCTAAAAAAGATGACCAGTAAAAACTGTAAGATCATGGCAATGTTTGAACAAATTAATTAAGAGTGTGTCCCTGCATCAATGTAACAATACTTGTGAGGAAAAGTGCATGATTTCTACTGAAATATATGATGCAGTCAAATGAGGCCTGAATTAATGGTGAATGGTAAATAAATGGTAAATAAATAAATAAATTAATAGGTGGGTATTACATTATTACACACTCCTCATAATTTCCCCTCCTCCAGTGACAGACTCACCCCTTCACTGTGTGACAGGGATTCCCCAGGTTCCTCCTCCTCCCATTCTTCATCACTGTCCACCTCATAGTCCAACAGATCCTGTGGAGGAATACATGGGGTTAAACCACTGTATGCAGGACAGGCTTTAATCCTTTATGAGTTTGGTATCATGCCACAGCTTTAAGTGTCACAGCTGCTAGGGCTGGGCAATATATCAAGTTTCATGATATATTGCAACATATTTCAATGATGATATGAAAACATGAATATCAAGATAATTTAGCCTATGTGTTTTTAATATAGTTTCACAACACTGTTGCTCTTGTAATGTGGATGATGAACTAATGTAATCTCTTTTGTGTTGAGAAGTAACTCACGTTGAAAGAATATGCTTTAGCCTTCTATGGCTGTTCCTGTTCTGTGTAGATAACCACATTGATATTTAGACAAAATATTGAAGCAGCCATAACATTCCAAGAACACACAGTCTTTCCTCAAGGCGAGGCCCAAGTTGTTTGTGCATCACTATAAAGCTGTATGTTTTTCCCAGTTCGGGCTCTTCTCTCAATGGACTGCATTCAGAGAGTTGGACCATATATGCACAAGCTTAATAAATAATTGATACTAAACAACTGCTCTTTTTCATGTTTTTTTGAGTGTGCAATTATTAAATTCCATAAAACTCTTAAAAAATCCTCTCCCTTTCTCTAGTTCACTGCATGTCACGACTCCACCTATCCAGTGTAGTGTGTGTCGTCTTGGTTACACTTGTTTCAATCCAGTCACGCCATGACCTATTAGGCGACATGGTCTTTGCTCACAAAACGGTTTTATTTTTTTGGTAATATACATGCCAACAGGCTCCCAATCTAACTAGGCCCAATGCTGATGCAATGCTGAGCACTTAAAGATGATTTGAAAGCATGCCCATATAATCAAGGTTCTCCAATTAATAATGAAGTAAACAACTGACATGTCCAAACCAGGTGGAGAGACAGGTGGCCCACCTGGCCAGTAATGCCCTAGGAGGAAACCTTGGTATTGTCCCTTTCACACCAAAGCATCTACCCGGGTAAAACCTGTGTCTGCTCTTGGTGTGAATGTGTCGACGCGGGTTACTCCATCCAGGCCTGTGACCCTGGTCACGACCTGGGCTATACATGGGTCGGACGCGGCTCAGCTTCGGTATGAAAAGGGGAACACGGGTTACTCGATGCAGGTTCCAATCAAGGAACCTCACTGGTTAAACGTCCGCTTTTAATGACATTGTAACGTGACAACCCTGCTCAGCGGCGACGTATATGGAAGTAAACTTTCGGATGCGGGTCTGATGTGAACCGTGACCGGGTTGAACACGGGTTGAACCTGTGTTCAATATCCCGTGTAAACCCCGGGGTTTGTGTGTGAAAGGGGTACATGTGTGAGTGAGTGAGTGTGTGTGTGTACACATTCACATATTAATGCATTGGTGATGCATTAAAGCACATTCTGTGAGAATGCCCACAAATGTGCATGATAGTTGTATGAACACACATTAACCAGTCTTTGTGTGGAAGGCCTCACCTTGTCCTGTCTGAGCGGGCAGCGGGGGGAGATGTGTGAGCTCTTCTTACTCCAGGTACCCCAATAGGCTGGTCGGTAGTTCTGATGGAACTGCAGCAGCTTCATGGGTCCATAGCGTTCACGGTCCGGCACACCGTCTGGTTTAGGCCCCTCTACCACTGTTACACAGTCCCTGAGGAGAAAACAAACAGGAACAAACAGAGAGCACAGATGGTTAATATCTTTATAGAGACTATAGGTAAAGCCAAAGGTAGAGCCAAAGGTGACAGTGAGCCATCAGAACAGTGTCAGCATTCCTATAGTCTACAAGGATATGAGACATTATACCAGAGATGCAACATTCCGCTACAAAAAAAATCTATTTTTTTCTTTAATAAATGACAATGAATCTCATACACATTCCACAATTTGACACTGTTCCTGCACCTCAAAGTTTCTAGACAGTTATCAGCCTCTTGAGAAACAAGGAGATGACATGGTCGACAGCCTTCAACACTTCCTGCTCCAGCAAGCAGTGACCGTGCTGTAGTCACAAGCCATAGTATGAAAAGCCAAAGGGTCCAGAATTCACTGGGCTTTCTATGCCATAAGTGCCTAAATGCTGTTAATATCGCCATTTACTTGGTATCTGTACGCTGTCTTCTTCAGACATTTAGTTAACGCATGCAGGTCTTAGATAGTCCAAACTTCTTGTATAGTACATCTACCCTAGTGCCATGTAGTGTTGGTTTTTGGCTTTAAACCTCAAGGTAGCTGGTTCAATCCCAGAGTGAATAGTATAGTATTGTGAGTTACAGATACAAATTCTTTTCAAACTCTTCTAGCTCCATAGACATACGTGGACCTTAGCCAAAGAAGCAAGTGACTGTATTGAAGCAGCATGAGCAAGTTGAGAAGAATAGAACGTACAGCCAGTAATTTATCCAGCAATCTCACCTGAGTTGGTCTGTCTGTCTGGGTTTGGTGGGGCCTGAACTGCGGGGTTTTTTCCTGATCCAGTCCTTTAGGCCAATCAGGTTATCAGCGGGTTTCAACAGGTACTGGTCCAACTTTTCCAGCACAGAGTCCTCACACTGGACACGGCACAGCGGCGCCAGACACATGTTTTCCTTGATCTCAAATGGAGCAAACTTCCCACAGGCAGCCGACAGGGTCTGGTGGAAACCGGATTTGAAACAGTTGTCATAATTTTATTTGTCCTTATTGATTCAGTAAGAAATTCAGGGTAATTATGTAGTTTCCACACTGAAGGGCTATGCAGTAATAATGATACAGGATCCTATAGTTTAACCTACTAAAGCTTGTACATTACTGAATAAGCACAACAATTTAACAATTATTTCCCTGTAAATTCTTAACCTTTAAAAAAAAAAAGCCACTGAGGGTTAAGCCCAACTCATTGGAAAAGCAACCTCAAACGGCACATGGATTTCAAATCCTTCTGTCACTCAATGTTAGATTTGCTACCTTTGGAGCCTGTTGGGTCTTGGGTTTCTGTAGAAACCGTGTAATCTCTGCTTTCTCAGCTTTGAGACGCTGTGAAGAAAGAACAAATGAAGATGGGACATCAGCTGGTGCAATTCACCATGAGGGATCTGGCACAAAAATGTTGTTAAATCTTCATAGAAGGGAGTGACACCGCTCTGCATCAACTCACATCTTTCTCCTCTTTCAACCGTTTCTCCTCTTCCTTCAATCGTTTCTCCTCTTCTTTCTTCCGCTTCTCTTCAAGTTTAGCCCTAAGGCAACGTTGGAGGAAATCTTTATAATATCACCTTTTATTTGGACAAACACTGACTTGACACTGAAAGTATGCTGAAGTCAAATTGGATGAGTGTAAGGATTAGAGCAGACATAGTGTGACTCACTCTTGTTTAGATTTCCGTTGCTCCTCCTTTGCCTTTAACCGCTCTGCCTTTTCCTTCTCCTCTTTTTCTTTCTTCTCGCGCTTTTCTCGCTCGTCTTTTTCCTTTTTCTCCCTTTTTTCCCTTTCTCTGTCCTCTTTTAGTTTGCGAGCCTCTTCTTTCTTTTTCTCTTTTGCAGCTCTGGCCTCTTCCCTCTGTCGTTCCTTCTCCTGACGCTGGCGAAGCCTCTCCTCCTGTTCCTGTAAACTCTAAAAGCCACCGCACACATTTAAGGGTCAGTCTTTCCTTTCTCAGACATTTTACCGTTTCTTAATGATAACCAATACCAGTGATCGGGGTGAGTAACAGAACAGGTATTAGAGCACAGCATAGGCCGTCTTCAATCTGTCTATTGGGAAGTGTCTGGTGTGACAGCGTGGAGTGTTAGTTATAGAATTTAAGCCGAGAAAACTCTACAAAACGTTTCTCTTACCTTCAACGAGCGTCTTTTCGCCTTCTGATCTGCTGGTATCTTAGGGGTGGTGTTTGGCTCCTATGAGACAGAAGGAACAGAGCCGACAATGTGAGGATGTACTATTAGGACTTTTGTCAAGATAATTTGTTTAATTATTGGCTATATATGGTTCATAGGTTTTATCACCAAACTGTTTCTGGTACACCATAATGTACCTGGGTTGACAGGAGCTTAATGCAGACAATATGATTTGTTTAATTATGGTTCATAAACTTTTGAGTTGCTTAGTAAATCTTCACTTTACAAGAGATTCATGCAGTCATCCTGACTCACCTCAGATTGTATTACTCCTTAATGAAAACGTTCAGTTAAAATTTTATTTAGAAATACTGTTTTTAAACAGTATAGTAGCAAACACTTTCAATACTCTTTTCTTGTCTTTCAAAGTGAGGGTGATCATGAGACAAGAAAATCACAGACGTGGAAGTTGTACTTACTGTTGGAGTAGTGCCACTCTCTGCCTTGGCCTGTTCTGGTGAGCTTTCTGCTGCAGACAGGGAGCTGACTGATGAAGGAGACAGCATGGACCCATTCCCAAGGCTGGACACATCAGCCTTTGACTCCTCCTGCTCCTCTTCCTCACTTTCAGAACTCTGTGTTGTGTCTAGCTGTGAGATAGATGCAGCCCCATCCCCATCTTCCTCCTCAATCTCTTTTTCCTCCCCATCATTCTCTGGTTTATTGACTACTTTGGAGTCTGAAGCACCTGCCTTTGGGGTGCGATCAGTGCTGCTGGGTTTCCCAGTAGAAGCCCTTTTGTCTTTGCTTTGGAGCTTGTCCTTTTTAGGGAGGCTGGGGGAGGCAGAGACGGGTGTAGCTGGTAGCTTTATGGGAGATTCCAAGTCGTCCTTAGTGAGATCTATACATATCTTCTCAACCGAAGGTGCAGGGCAATTGCGACGTAAAAAGCCATCAAGGGGTCCACGCCCGTTGACCAAGGCTGGTCCTTTATGCACAGGGAGTGGGGAGGGCTCAGTCTCATTCTCACCATCAGAGACCCCTGGTTCAGGGCAGGGAGGGGCGCGAGGCCGTTTAGGCTCCTGATAATCCTTAGGTTCAGGGTTTAGGCGCTTGAATGGGAGGCGAGCTGAAGACAGAATACAGGGAACTGTCTCATCATTTATGGAAATTGGTATATGTCTGGATAAAAGGCCATAGGCATATAAACAAGTTGCTCAAAAAAGGTTAACTGAAAAGTAAACTTTCTGAACTATTTAAGCAGGGTGAATAATAGTGATGTCATTTTAACCACTTGCATAGTTGGTTAATTCTCACAATAAAGGGTCAGTGAAAACAGAGTAGTCGCATATACAAAACCCATTAAAACACCCTGTTAAAACAAAATTATGGCAAACTTATTCAACGATTTACAATTCCTATGTGGAGTGGTAGGGTACCATACCACAAGTTTATAATGCCACACTACAGTATATCAAGTATGATCACAATACAACCCCAAAGAGTACAAAAGGATTTCCTTGAGACCATGCAATAAAAGCAGGAAGTAATTATCAGAACACAAAGGTGCCATCAATGTTGATACTTGTGATAGTACCCAATATTGCAAAAGGTATTAAAAGCTTTTGGTATTGCTATGCTTTGGTAGTATTTGTATCAAGCAACCCTGCATCCTAGATTGATGCATCAATAGTTGTTAATCTTCCATTATCCTGGTAAACGTGCTACAGTGTGTAAAGAAAAGACATTTATTTCCTTACCTTGAACAAGTTTCTTGTTGGCATGGTTACTGGTTTTACAATCCATGCCTGAAAAGACAGCAATACCATATAAGAAATAATACTGCAAACGAAGCTCAACTAACTTCAACCTCGACAAATTAAAGTCTAGAATCTAGGCGAATGACTAATTTCAAATTACTTGGCCGATATCAAGACAGACTGATTAGCAAGCTGACAACTTGACTACACTACTGCAGCTTCCATTTAGGCTTTTCATACAGTCAGCAATCACATGCTAGGCTAACTAACTTTTCTGTAATGGTTGGTGTTAAAATCACAATCCGGATCACTTTGACATTAACTCCTAAGGCTGTAAAGAAATAACAAACACGTCATTACTATAACATATTTGGTTTGTTGTACAAAATGTCAAATAAGGAAGCAATAGTAACGAATGATTCCATAAATCCTGTGGATGTGTAGGGTTTGCTCTCCCGCCAACCGGTATATGAAATGGTGAGGAAGGCCCGGTCCTGTCCGCACCTTAGGGCTGTCAGGCAAGAGATGCTTGCCTGACCACAACACTGAGAACCTGGCCAACTTAGATAAAGATAAAGAAGAGAAAAAAGCTATATGTTCTGTGGTTACTGGCAATCTAAATGTGGTAAAGTAGTTCGCGTAACCGGCTATCTTAATAGCTACAATAGTGGAAAAAATAGCTTTAATATGTGGTGCTAACTAACTCTGAGACCTTTGCTAACGTGGCTAGCTTCTCTGCTAGCCTAGACCAAAGGTACTAGCGCACGATTAACTAGCAACTTGCTAGCGTTCAATTGTTAGCCATGCTGCGGGTAGCAAGGGTAAGAGTAGTTAGTGAAGTTCGCTGGGCTACCATTCACTGGTAGGTAGTAATAGTCAATGTCAACCTCGAGTTGGCTACCTTTGTAAAATAGTGTTGTTGTGTAACATTAACGTTAGCTGACCGTTTCCACATACATTTTATGTAACAGCATTAGTGACGCTGGGTAGCTACGCAGCTAACCTTAGCTAGTGTTAACAGCTAGATTAAACCGAAAAGAAAACCGCGTTACAGTTATAATCCACTACTGACAATACATATAAGTGCAACTGAATAAGAGTACGGACAACAGAATGTCACTTCTGGTTGTTGTCGGATAGGGAAGACAAAGCATTACTGGACAGATTTAATTAGAAAGTGTTTGGGTTGTAATCTTGTACACAACTGGTGCTCGTTGAAACGCTGCAGACGAGTACACGCTTAGCCCAGATCGTGTCGGTAAACGACCGACTAGCCGTGAACATTAAGCTCTTTTACGATGGCGTTAGCGTTACCTTTTCTGCGGGGTGTAGACGCTACCAGATGCCCGTCCACGGATGGGCTTTCAGCCGCCAACATCACCACCACTATCCGCGGCTTCAGTCACTTGCAATAGTCCCCAGAGAAATACAATCAAAACAACGCAACGGTTATTTGTAAATACCGATAGATGTCCCAAAACAACGACCCGAGTAATATTTCACTATTTAAACCGTGTATGTTTCTGTTGTATTTCATTTATGGCGAAGCGTCCTTTTTCCACATCTCCCACACAACCCCTCGGTTCCCCTGCTGCCTGCCTCGCGCTCCTCAGTCAGAATTGGCGGGAGTATGTCAGTTGCCACAATAATCACCGCTGATTGGTTAGAACCAAGGCAAAGTTTAACAGTGGGTGCGTTTGCTTTCTACGACGGCGTTGTCCGTTTGCACAATTGTTTATATTGCCGTATAACGCCAAGAGCAGCGAAGTATATTTTATCCAAAATAGTATTTGAGATGTTCTGTGATTATTAAATCGTAACTCGTAAATATAATTCCTCGTTTCCAACTACTCGAAGGTAGAAATGTACAAATCTCCCGGCTGACCTGTACTACAAATCGCGCAACGGAAGTTTTGTTCTGTCAGTAACGCCTTCTGGTAATGTTTCAGGCTTTATGATAGACCGACGAGCTTGTCTTTCAGCAATCCCAAAGCTTTCGCGGTTGCCAGTTTTCTTTTGGTTTGGGTCATTGAAATTGACAAATGGACGGATCGGAAAACAGTCGCAGAAACTAGTAACATACATTGCACCTTCCTCGCAGAGTGCCGTTTTCTGCACTACTCACTCACTGTATTCCAACACAGCCACCCCAGATCATTATTATTTAAATCGCATATTTCTGAAACAGAATTGAATGTTCACTCAAAATTGTTCTTTCACCCTTTAGCAATGACATTCTAGGCAGTTTAAATAAAGGTTGTATAAATTATACGATGGCGTTGTCGCTGTTACACATATAATTGTTTGGTCTATATTAGTGTAAAATAAGGAGTAAGTTAACAAAACCAATGTTGAATAAATATTATGTACCCGAGCTACCTCCCCCTCCCAACCAATGGCTCCCATCCTATCTGGAAAATTGATCTGCCGTCACGCGTTTCCCGTTTACAGTTTCACGAATTCTGGGATATGTAGTTCCCCAGCCAGCCGACCGTGATAACACGAAGAGGCAGAATTCCACTAGGAACTACAAGTTCTACTATGCAGCGCAGCTATCTTTCACGGGACTTGGGACTCGAGTGCGCATCCTGTCTAATCTATGAAATACTGTTAAGTGACAAGGTAATGAGATAAAACTAACATTTACTGTGTTTTATAATCCTGCACGCTTTGGTTTTTACGGTGTAGGTAGATTAACTGCAACATGTTTTATTCCCGTTAATTGCCACCTGGTTAGTAAAAGGAAGAGGTGCTCGTCAGCTCTTCATCACTGCGTTGTTTGGGCTAACTTAGCTACCTAACTGCTAACCTTAGCTGCCTCTCTATCTATAACAGTAACTATAACGGACACTTATACATGGCGAAATTATACATGACACAACTTAAATGCAGTAAAATATTCGGCGAATTTCGTGTTTTCATACCGTTTCTCTAATAATGTGGGTCCAATGTTACCCATGCAGTTTCCAACAAGAGTCCAACACCAGTTGCAGATATTGCAGAATTTCTAATTTAGAAGTAAATGTTAAGGGAGGAAATTAATTGAAAACAACGACACTCAATAACCATGTAATTGCAATCATGATTTGAAGCTTTTTTTCACTGTCTTTAAATTTATCAGCAAGCACACTACATCGGTGTGCCAAGCAAACAATAAAAAACAACAATGAAAGTGAATAAAAAGTATATTCCTCCCAGGCATAATGGGTGTTGGGAATTATCATACTATGACATTAGCCTTGATCCCAATTGTACCTAAATAGCCATGGGTAATGAAATGTTTGGCCATTGTCTATATTATATTCTATATTCTTTTTCATTTTTCATTTTTAGGAAAGAATTGGCACTTCAACATGACAGGTTAGTCATTAAAAATGATTTTTAGAAAGTAAAAAAGTTTTAGAAAGTCATTTGAAAACTGTTCAAATTTGCATTTGGTGTACTGTGTTTTTAAGTTGTTGATCGTACTGTGTACTGAAAGAATCATCCTCATAATAAGAATTTTACACACCTTTCTTTTCTCTCACATAATACATAATGTTCTTTTCACCATCTTTTTTTATCTCTTACACCTGCTCCCGGGTGTAACAAAATGTATGCAAAAGTATTTTAACTGGTTCTAAAATATTAGATCACAGCTTTATTTTTGGTTGCATGATGGCTTTTAACCAATTGATTTCTTTCTGATGGCTATGTAAATAAAATATTCTGGATATTAAAAAGATAAAGTGGGATCTGAGTCAATTCACATTGATTCTAAAATTATGCCTCCTGTTCTAGACCGGACAAATAACTTCCCCCCCATACCACAATTTATGAGAATTAGGCCATGCTTCTACCAGAACATTGAAGAGGAAATTCCTGCACCTCACCAGCAGTTGGTGCGCAAAGTATACATCCTATGGATGAGTAAGTAAGATCGGCCATGCATTTTCTGGCTTTGTCTGTATGATTTCTCTGTAAGGAAGACACATTATCTTTCTCCACTCTCAAGTCTCAAAGAATTTGCCTTTCTTCTTTCATCTACAGTGTATTCAGGCACGCTGTGCATGAATGTGATCTCATGCATTGCCTGGTGGGCTGGGGGTGGAGGAGCCACCAACTTTGGCTTTTCCCTGCTCTGGCTTATCCTCTTCAGCCCCTGTAGTTACACCTGCTGGTTCAGACCACTGTACAAGGCCTTCAGGTGAGCTCAATGCTCGCAGATCTCATGAGTCCAGAATCATTTGTGTTTTGAATTGACTCAGAATTGCTAGCCTTCCTGTCACTTTATAGGTTTAATGTATGATGTTCAGTTTTCAGTGTGTTCCCAATTTGACCTAAATTCCTATCTGCATGTTGGCAACTATTAGGAGGAAACAAGATTGTTTCTGAACAACTAAAAAGACCCTCACTTTTCAATCAAGCACTTTTCTTCTTTCTTATATTCCCTCTTTTTTTATTTATAGGGCTGACAGCTCTTTCAACTTCATGGCCTTCTTCTTCATCTTCTTTCTCCAGTGTGTCTTGACACTCATCCAGACTATAGGCATCTCTGGCTGGGGAACTTGGTGAGTAGAAGAGCCCCGAAAGTTACATTCAGCCTTGAATGCATGGCCACATCAACTACCAGTTTGCTCAGGGAGTAAGGGAGTTGTGTTCAGGGCTTACATAAGGTCACAGGGAACTGAAAAGAGCTCTGGCCTAAATGATAAGACACCAGTTGGTATCCAACATATGGAAATCTATCTTCTTCTTTTTTTTAAAGCAAAGGTAAGCCTTAAGTTATCATATGATGACATCACCATGGCTAGTGATACGCCACCTGTAGCTGTTTTTACATATTCAGTTTTATTGTTTGATTCTTAGTAGTTGAGTTTGACATTTTGAGCCTGAAAGGTTAGCTGTCCCACTATCGATGTTGAATATGGAATTTGTCGTTTTTGTGGGCTATATAAGCCTTTAGGTGTAGTGCCAGTGCAGTGTAATTTTAGTATATGGCTAATGGCTGCTGGGGGTATTGTGGGATACCAGAAATGACGTTTGAGCCTTCTGGAGGTGTTCTAGGTTTAATTCACTGAAACATCTGTGATGGCACACCTATCATTCAGCCCTCATTCCTCAAACATTCCAAACCAGTTTTCTCATCCCAGTTTAATGGCACAAGGGAAGTTACATCAGATCTGGTGCACTGGTAAATGCTTTCCATCATGGTTGAGGTGCAGGGAATACAGCCTTTACATTGAGTACATCAGAAAACCACAAACCAATATCCCTGCACTCATATGAAATACATAGATTGAAATGCACACTAACATGTTTAAATTTGTGTATGCATAATATTGAGAGAAAGAAATGTTGTTTTCTTAACCTATTTCTGCTTGTTGTAGAACACCTATACACTGTACAGCTTATGATATAAGTCAAAGTGTTTTATTTATCATGTGCACAGTATAACAGAGTTATTCTGAACAGTGAAATTCCCACAAACAAGGGCAAGAATAGCAAAAATATACATTACAGTAAAACACTAACAGCAGTTCCAGAGACTGTAAAGATGAGGAATATGTACAATAAGAATAAGAATATTAAATATTCTGAGTTCCGATGTATATGCACATTAGATTGTGGTGATGTACATTGAATGTACATAGGAAGTGACCAGGGGCCTTGTGTATAAAACTTTGCGGAGATTCCACACTAAATATTTACGTACACACAAACCAAGAAATCTGCGTACATACAAAAACAAATCGGATGTATGTCAGATCCTGCGCTTTTTCCCTTTTATAAATCCCAATCAACTTGAAATGGTTTGCACATCGCCCCACCCCTTACCTCCCCAAAATAGCCAAATAGCTGTTAAGAGACCCCTTATGAATAATCATATGCTTATAAATACATTTTTCGGTGAACTCTTTAGAGGCAAAAAAATAATAATGGCGATATCTGAGCACAAAACCAAGAAAATCCATTTTGGAGATTGTGAAATAGAGGGCCTAGTTGGAGAAGTAGAGGCCAGAAAGACACTATTATTTGGTGGTCTCTCAGCTGCAGCAACAAAAGAAAAATTATTGCGTGGCAACATGTTACGAGTGCAGTTAAGGCCGTCAGCTCACAGCCACGCACAATTAATGAAATAAAAAGAAATGGTCAGACTTGAAGGCGATTGGCGATGTCTTCCAATAGTGCCAAAAAAGCCATTGCATGTCATCTTTCTGTGCCATTTATAGGCCAGCGAAAATGCAGTCTAATTAATGTCAACCTGTGAGTATGTCCATTGCAGCCAATCTCAAATTATGTATATTAGCCATCAAACACATTCTGCTTTTCATTGACTACTTAATAATTAAAGCAAGAACATACATTGCCTATGTCTGGAAAACCTCCATCTGATACCTAACTATATTAAAATGTCTTTTACTTTGA
>OMKK01041699.1:0-21308 GCA_900302305.1 Polymixia japonica | reverse complement strand
GCTGATTACAGAGTGGAAAGAGCGGCAGTTTCTTTAATCAGGCGCTATGGGCTGTAAAGTGGGAGAATCTAAACGTGACGTCAATGCCTAGTAACTGACGCAGCCGCTCGACAAAAAAAAAAAAAAAAAAAAAAAAAAAAAAAAAAAACTTTTGTCCTGCTGCAACTTTAACCTTGTTCAAAGTTAATCAATTTTAATGACCTTGTGAACTGACAGTCTTATGACCTTAGAAAGATCATATTTACATTGCCACTAGCAGCTTGACTTATGAAAGATAAGACTCAACAGAGCCTCTGCCTCACATGACGTTTGCTTGTGGTTTTAAAGAGAATCAAATACTCGATGCCAATATTTTCTGTGCAATAATCCCAGTAACAGTTTGACCCCATAACCAGTACACCTCGATGCATTATCAGAACTGGTCAAGGCTGGATTTGAAGCAGTTATTTCTGACTGAATCGCTCCAGTAAACCTTAGCCTTCACCCTGCCCATGTACTGCAAATTCCATGTCAACACCTTAAGTCAACCTAGGGCTATTTTAGTCAAGAAGGTAAAGACCAATTAGTTGATCACTATGACCCAATTAGGTCACTTCTGTCTACTGGACAGGAACAGATCATGCCTGTTCAGACGAGTTAGCCATCTCTTATTTACCTCAAGACACACCAACAGTCAGCCAGTGATTACAGGTCACAATACCATTCAAAATGTAAATGCATATTCCTACTGCCAGGCAGGAGTTAAATTAATATTTCTGAACATGGGACAACTTTCTAAACATAGTTACAAAAAATGAGAACCTAGAGGCAAATTGATGAAGTCATCAAGATGCAAATTCTAGAAAGTTTCGTTTAAAAACTAATGGGAAACTGACTTTGTGGAGTCGTGCTTTTTAATATTTGTTTCAAAGTGCTGTAACTGGGTAATGTCAGAAACTAATCTTTCCCTTATTGATAAAGATAAAGGGGATATGCAAACTTGTTACGGGCTAAGGGATAAACGTTGATCTATACCAACATACTGTAACTGTCGTAGGAAACTTGGATACAGTAACGAAGGCTCAAATTGAGTGGCAAAACCTCTTTAACACCAATCCACACTCTAAATTGAGATGCATCTTGACTTTAATCCAGGATTATACAAAAGACCTGGTGACAATATTTTTACACATGTACTGATGTTTCATTAGAGAAACTCCATTATGACAAAATATCCCTATGCTCCATTTGATGGATTAGATTAAGTCCTTAGAATGAATGGTTTGAGGCTACAAATGCAATGTTAAATCCCCGATTTGTTCAATGGCTAAAACAAGGAAACAACCATTTTACCAGCAGAGCATGTTGATAGCGATTTGAAAGTTGAGTCATAAGGTCACCTAAATAAAAGCCTTTGCACAGGACTTACGTTCAATCTTCTTCTTGAGTTGTGGGCAGACAATAAACCAGACCACGATCGCGGTCAGTAGAGAGCAGCCCAGAGAGATGAGTAGTATGCCCCACCAAGGGATCTTGTCAAATCCCAACACTGGAGGAGCAGGTGTTGCCACAGACAGAAACAGACATACGCACAAAGGGAAATAGAAAAAGAGAAAGGCCGTTTAAAAAAAAAAATAAGGCAGCAGATGCTACCTTTTTCAAAGGGAAATAAACATTCAGACAATTGACACGTCTGTTTCTACTGAAATTACACTTAATTCTTAACAAAACTACAGAATACAGTTCCCTACCAACACAATATTTATAAATGTCAAGATGAACTAGTATTAAGATAAAGTAGTGTCAATATGAACTGGTATTCTAATCATAACAAATGCCATATGTTATCTATGCTATCATTATCATTTGTGTGTCATCTCTCAGTGTTGGCTGTCAACAGTAGCAAGAAAAAATAAACACACTGGCTCATTGTACCATGTCCTGGTTAAATATGGCAAGCATGTGTAACCCCCTCAATCTGAACAGTTATACAACACCGAAAGGTGAAAGAGCAAACTATGTCACAGTGACCCCGAAGTGCCCAGCTTAAAAAAAAATAAAAATAAAAAAAGCACTTGACAATGCGTTCCTTAAAAGGCTACAACAGATCACCTCGGAAGGAGAAAGGACAAAATGAGGAAGAGGGAGACTTTCACTGAAGCGCTTGCTGAGGCATAAAGGACTTGCCAAGACTGCAGTAAAGTGTGCGCATGAGGGGTGGATGTTAAGTGCAGTGCAGCTCAGGCTGGCAGAGCACAACTATTGTACATTTCTCTGGGGAAGCAACCATCCTTGTCATATGGAGAATGCAAGTCAACAGTGTGGTTACAAGGGGGAACAAAACACACTGGTGAAAATTCCAGTTGAATCTCTGGCGAGGTGATTGCGGCCACGTGTAATTAAAAAAAAAGCCACTAAGTGTGGACTGTTTTGGAAGGGGAAAAACAAAAAGGTAAATCAGGGCTATGTCTTGGTCCCCGTGTTCATTTAAGGGCAAGGTCCACAGAGCACTCTCTCCACCAGCTCGTTCTCACATGCTGCAGCAGGAGACTGCAGGGCACAGGCACAGCACATCAGTGATGTGTATTTAGTTACGCAATGTAAACTCATTCCCTCCAGGAGGGGCGAGGCATGAGAGAAGAGGAAACCGGAAGGCAGCGTAGAATGACCTCCCCCCTCCTCCCTAACAGCTGAGCCTACTCTCTTTGGCTACAATGTTTCAGAAGTAGAGCGATGGCCAGAAACAGGTGTGGGTTGGCTAGAAGAATATTGGGAAGTGACAAACACGTGTGTGGGTGACAGTTGTAGCCTGGAGCTACAAAATAAGAGAGGACAGTGAGACTCTGCGAAGGGAAAAGAACAGGGCCTGTGTATTTGGATGACCTAAGGGAGATTTATAAGTAGATACCCATTATGTCATGACTCTTTTGTAGGTCACAGCTTTATAAACCATAAGGGGGGGTTAAAAACACAACTAGCAATGGGCTAGCTGTATTATAAAACACTCCTACACAAAGGGGTGAGTCTATACCACAGCCATGTAGTGGGATGAATGGGATTGCTCAGGAAGTGGAATTTAACCACGGCTGCGTTCCAAACCCCTCCCTGAAACCCCTGTATCCCATGGCCTACAGTACACAATAACATGGTTTGTTGCCCCCCATTGACAGTTAAAATGATGGTTTATGACTCACTTGGCAAGGAACATTCGGCCAATTGTCCTCACTTATGTCCAAAGGCTGTGTAGAAGTATTCAGCAATAGCTGCTGAAAGACTAGCTTTGAAGAGAATTCTTAAGCCCAAAGTTTGGTCCCAACAATACATATTTATCCTCGATGTGTGAACTCACAATAGCTGCCTTTGAGGAAGGTTATCATTTTGTTCCAGAATCATGGTTCAGGTAAAAATAAAGTCATTCATTTCTGTGGTGTGATTATCAGTTTCTGTGTTGCTGATTGTTTAGTGTCCCCTAAGCAACCAACAGCACTGGGTGTTTGTTTTTCAAAGGGGAATCCAAGCAGAAAATTAGCATTCCAGCCAAAGCGCATTGAAGTTCATCAATGGAGGGTGGTGTGATGGGGTGAAACGGATTATAACAATACTCAGCGCTTTGTAAATTTGTTCAGCTAAAAAAAAAAAGAAAAAAAAAAAAAGGGCCATACATGGTTATATAGCTTAGTGTATAGTAACTATATAGGCTATTTAGGACTTTAGGTAAGAAGCAGGCATGGGGCCATAAAATGCCAGCATTACTGTAAATAAAATGGCAACAACTGAGATGACCCTATAAATGACCAAATGCAGAACTGCCATTAAAAGAAAATGCTAAAACAGAACTGGCTTGGCAATTACATGTAAAGGTTCTTGGAAGGCTTGGTGTTGATTTGTAACAATGAACTACGCCCAAAGCTAGATTCAAGAGATTGACACATAGTAAGAAGCCAATCTTTGGATAGAGGCAGTACCTAAGGTAACTTCACATGATATAACCACATCCTCTGGTTCTTCACCATTAGTGCTTCAATCAAATGACCTTCATCTGGATATAAAACCTAAGCTCAGCCAAGTCAGTCTCAAATTCAGTCTGTAGCGCAACACGTTAGATATCTGAAGGGTCCAATAAGGTGGACTACAGTGAGGTAATCTATAAGGTGCAGAAAACCTCTGTAGATGAGCCACTTTTGACATCCAAATTCTTGGCCCCTGGATGCATTCATTGTTTTTACATGCCGACTTGAGGTCTCTGGCACTGGTATATATTGAGTATAGGAATGTGCTGTGGGATGCTCGGTGTCCTTTCACACGACTTGGATAAGAGACAAACCAGTGGAATGTGGACTTCTATCGAAGGAGACCAAATATACTGTAAACAACACAGATAATGCAGCTGCGTAAGCAAGCATCCATCAGCAATGACTTGCTGTTGTACAACTGTTATGGTGTTTTATACATCTAAAATTGTATTGCTTTACTGTCCAGAACTGATTCTGCAACAAGCGTGCTATCCAACTTTAAGCATTAAACATTTTTTGATGTCACACCGTGGATACTGAATACACTGCAAAAAAGAGGCGTGTATGCTTCTGCCTTGTTTTGAATCTAAAATCCTATTATTACATGTGGAACTTTACTGACTGCAGCCAAAGCTCAGTGTTAACTTGGTGCTCGTTTTAGTCTGTGTGATGACAAATCACAGGTGTGATTTGTGTACATCTCAATCATTACCTAAATCTAGAATGGATTTGTGAAAAGTGGCCAGAATGCAATCTCCCATGAATTTCACGAGACACCCGAGTACAGGTCCCCATGTACACAACTGTACAGAATGTGACTGACTCGGCGGGGCTATGGGCTATGCTGGTACTGCAAGTGATCTCCTTTCTGCAAGTGTGCTGACGTGCAAGTGCACGTACACAGCAGTGCATGATATCTGGTCAAATTCTGGCCTGTAGCCTTCATTTAATGGCCCAGGCCAGCTAACTTCTTGAACTGTTAGGCCCTGTAGAGAGAGAAAACACAAAGGAGCAAAAGTTGCTCATTTAATAGAGTTTCTTGACGAGGAAAAGGCAACAACAAAGCATTCAGAGTATACTAAACAATGGAAAGTAGCAATAAAACTACTGGCAGTGGCCAATTATGGTCATTTCAAACACTCTGGTTACTTCTGTTTTCCTCCTCTGTGTTCGAAAGCCACAGACACTGACGTCAAGAATAAAGTGAAATTATATTTCCATCTCCCTGTTGTGCTCCACACTTAAATTTCATTCTGCTATGACCCACACAGAACCACAGGCAAAAGAGCCCTAAAAAACAACATGTTAAAGTAAACAGGCCTTGTGTGAAAACAGTAAACAGTCTGGTTCGGTCTGGAATAAATGTGGGCATCCGGCTGTCTGAGGGAGCAGTTTATTTTAAGCCGTGGCTGTGGGGAGGCATGCAGAGCAAAAGGACTGGCACGATGATACTCACTTGGAGATCCAGCAAACATGATGGAGAACAAGTTGATTCCCATTGTGATGGCATAGAAGACAGGCAGCGCCCTCAATCCGTTCGGCACGGGGTCTTTCTACAGGGACCAAAAAAAAAAAGAAGCCAGAAATGTGAGGTCCGCTGTACAAAAAACCACCTCATTTTACTGTCAGGTTACAGTGGATGGCAGATAGGGGTATGACGGTAAGTTGAACCTGGCTTATGATGAGATAAGAAAATACTTCAAAGAACCAACAGTGGCTTCATTCTTTCTACATTCATTTCCTCCATTTGATACTGAAAATGGGAAGCTACAGTATTGAAAAAGACCAATTTCTATTCAGGATGTTTCTCATCACCCATTACAGGAAATTCTAGAATTAGATAACAGTGATCTTACCTTGTGTAAGATGAACATGCGCACAAAGTAGAAGACAATGCCTGACATTATACCAGACAACAGGGGACTCAGGAACCAAGAAGCAACTGCAGAGAAGAGGAAGACGAGTATTGCATAATTGTTTACACATGGATATCATGTTCTACAAATAAAATAGTCACATGCAAGGAAGACAAAGGAAAATCTACTTGGATCATGAAGATGGCACTTGGTCCATGTTAAAATACAGAAAAACAATATAGTGTATCAGAGTTCCATCTGAATCTAAAAAACAGTTTACTGCTTAACAGTAAATTAACAACAGTAACTTCAAGCATTTAAATATTGCCCATTTTACTCAAATTTTGTGAATCTAAACATTGCAAGTTTTAGTTGAAAGTGCTTTTTTTTTTTTTTTAAGACAAAAATATTCATGAACTTCAGACACTGTAGTAGTAGATATTGAAAGCCCTCAACACACACACACACCACAAATAGTGTCCAATGTATTACGATGGTGTTGCATAAACTGGCAACACGCTGCCAGTACAATTCTATGGTCACTGATGTAGATTACACTTTTAAGCAATTCACCCAAACAAGAAAGGGCCTTTCCAGGTCAGCAGAGTTCAGCAGTTTGACTCACCAATACGGAGGAGTTGAAGCCACTTGACTCCTTCTTGGCCTCTTGCAACCAGGGAGAAGCCAATAGTAGCACCAACAATGCAGTGAGTTCCAGAGATGGGTAACTTCAGAAAGGAGGCGGCCAGCTGCCACACAGCAGAACCTAATGAGAATGAATAAATTCATAAATCCAACATGCTGACCTCACCTTCCTCTTTAAAGAAAAACTCTGAATTAGAACCAGAACAAGCAAACATTAATATATCAATAGAGCACATACATAGTAATGGTTTTCTTTAACACCTGATTGTTAAAGCTGAAATCCAGGACTTTTTTCCATTAAGAAATAGTTATTTTTTCCATCTGGACTGGAGCGGGGTTACATAATACCAATGACCCTGGCTGGAGACGCGCATTATAGATCTCTATGAAAAATGTGTCTAGGTAGGACAAATGTGGGAAATTCTTAGCTGCACACAGGAAAGTTTTACATATCACGGGCTACATTCACACTAGAGCTAAACACAGTTAATGCTCCTCATTTACCACCCAGCATGGTTATGAATGAGAATGACAACTAGTAGTAACGAGTTCTGCTTAATGCAGGTAGCTACAACCAATGTTGACTCTCCTTCCTATGCAAATGAGCTTGGCTGTGCGTGTATGGGAGTTGACAACTGGTAGTTGACAACTTGATTAACTGCACAGTGCTACCTAAATGTTGTGTTCCCCTTAAACAATGGCAGTGTCAGATTGTGGGTCAACAAAAAAAAACAAAATTCTTTAGTTAAGCAGCGGACAATGACATTCAAAGTAAATTAGAAGGGAGAAACTGGTTCTCCAGCAGACATAAGTTGAATGGCTGCCTCTGTTTGTTTAGACGTCATGTTTACACCCGAACGATATATGAAATACATTACAAACTCACGGACAGTGCTGTAAATACAGGAGTGAGCCCAGTTAAGGCTGGAGTATACTTCAATGTCGTGGTTACGAAACCGGAAAGACAGGACACAGGAAACAGGAAATCTGGGTTGTAAGTTACTCCTCAAATTGCTCCATTTCTATCCTTCAATATGAAAAGTTTGTTATGTTCATATACCCGTCGTTCTGTTTTAGTTCCATGCGTGTTTATCACACTACCAGATATCCTACTATGGGATATCATCCCTTGCTCAACCAATCAGCGTGGTTACGACACCAGGGACGATAGCGAGGCTCGACGCAAAGTTTGGATTTGGGAGGTGTGTACGTTGGCTACTCTGAAAGCCTCTGGGAGTGACGATTACCCACAAAACTCTTCTCTACGTCTATACGCATAGATGTTTACGTGAACCCCCGCTGAAGTATCATAATCTTTGCTGTAGTCCGATCATTTAAATTACTTTTCACCACCAGAGAGGGAGACCAGAAAGTCCAGAAATCTTGGATTTCAGCTTTAAAAGCCTACATGATTGTCTTTTGAGTCAAGTCTAAAAATGTCAGTTTAGGTCATTTACAAGTATTTTGGGCAGAGATTTCAACTTAAGCAGAGCCAAAAAAAAACCATTTCCTATATGACATGACGAGCAATGTTTCATGCTCTGACGCGAGTAGCATAAACGGACAGCTGTAAAATTATTGCCCATGTTGAATAAAACCCCATGGTTCAAATAACCCACATCACCACTCTTTAGTTTCATTCGGGAAGCTGTTTTTTTCCTCAAAAAACAAACAAACAGTAAGAAAAAACAGCTGGAGTGGGAACAGCAGTGGATACAGCAGGATTTCTGTACATTAATGGTACACGTATGTTTTCCATGATATGTAATATTTGTGTAACGTATAATGTTACATTTAGTCAGAATGCTTATTTTAATGTCCCAGGTATTGGTTTGGATATACAGCTCTTGCTTATATCTGCATGCAATATAGATACAGAAATGTGTTAGCTTCAAACAGTACCTAGCTCTACCAGTAGCCAAGTCATAAACCTAGTAATACTGAGGAAGTAGTCAAGTTGAAGATACTCACCAACCATGGCACTGACCCATCCAGCCATTAATACTGGCTCAGAGCCGTTGTACATGCGCAACTCAATAATGCCCGTGCGGATGGTTTCACTCACATTGGCACCAAGGAGCACAGAACCCACAGTCTCAAACACTGTGGCCAGAATGCAGGCCTGTCTCAAGGTGACTACTCCAGAACCTACAGCTGTACCAAATGAGTTTGCAACATCATTGGCACCCACAGAAAAGGCTAGGATGAAGGCGATGATGAAGCCAACGATCAGCAGCCACATGTAATCCGTCATTGGGCCCTGGGTCACTAGCCCAATAGTGCTTGCCAGTATTACTGTAGCGACTGTTGTTGAAACCATTGTGCGTGATTAGAGGATTACTTGCTTCAGAATCTTAAGGGAATGCCTTTTAAAATAGATAATCTATAAAGAGCAGCTATTCAAATAAGAGGTATCAAGGTAATAAATAACTGACTTTCTTCAGGCTCTACTGACCCAACAGGATTTCAGAAATTAAGCAGTGTAAACTTGGTAAGAAGTTTATCTGGGATCAATCAGGAATAAATTAAGGTAAAAAGAGGTACAGTGTGGGCGTATCGCTATCCAGTAATTGTACTAGTTCTGTTGATGGTCCTTTGGTTCTGTGCAATCAAGCAGACTGAACAGATAGCCATTGTGGAACTATAACTGCAGGTGAATGGAAGTACATCCTGAAAGACAAAACAGGAGAAGTGGTTGCATAACCATTTTCAGTCATTCTATCTCTAAGATTCATTAAAAAAAAAAAAAAAACACACACACAATAAGACACTGAGACAACACAAGTCAAACACACAAAGAATAGGGAATGAGTTACAATAAAAGATGAAATTGTTCCCCAGATAAGTGCAAGTACTGATAATATTATCAATTGTAGGCATCGTGTAAAGTTGTGGATAAATTAATTCTTGGGCTGAATGAGGACCCCTAGCTGTCTTTCCTGAATCCTGAACACTTCCGAGAGGCCATTTTTGGGAAATGTCGTAGGAAGGAATCGATAATTGGACATTAACGTAATTTAACCTATATTTGAGCTCAAGTACTTTACTTCATTGTCAGCGTCATTATCAACTGGTTAGTATAACCCATTAGATCGTCACTACAGGTCAAGAAGCAAAATATGTAGAGAACCATTAGCAACATTCATGTTACATGTGCACGTGTCGTGTTTCATTCAGTCCGACGAGCCTTAAACATGTCGCGCGTGGATCTTTACGCTGCTTTAAAAAGGCGCAAAAACTGGATTAGCTCTTAAGTAGGCGTTATAAAAAGCAGTATTGTGGTTATATATAGTGTAACAATATTTGACGTAGTATGTTTTCAGAAAGGCGACTAACCGGATGTGACTCGATGAAGAGAACAAAAAGTACAAATGTAATAACGCTGGGCAACCCTCATCTTTATAGTCTGCTAATATACGTTCATGTAAATTGGCAAATGAAAAAATGGCAAATGCTAGCTTTTAGGTTGGCCTGCTCATCATTAAGGCTATATCCAACCCTAACCCACAACGTTACAGATGGATATCAGCTGATATTAGCATCAGACAGTGACTGAAGCAATGACTTAACTACGCGTTTTTAATTATAATTAAGACAATGACACAGGCGAGCAGGGCTCAAATTGGCTGTAACACATACGTTACTTGGCAAGCAAAATACTAATAAGATAATGTGCTAATGTCACAGTTAACGTTATGAAACACAATGACATTCACGTTACCCAGCTAGCATTAGCTTAGCGTGCTGCAAACGACTAATACCGTCGCGTTAATGTCAGTCGATGTTGTCACGGAATATCACATAGCTCAAATGCCAAAGTTAAATATGTGTGACATGAAATTAAGCTTTTAACTTACCACACGTTGCACTTGTCAGTCCTGTTGAGAAAGCTAAGTCCTAGCAGGGAGCTAATTGGCCCGCGCACAACACGTATAATAGCGCGGGCGGGATAAGGAAATTAATTGTAAATAAAAGATCAAATAGCTGCTGGTCGAATAAAACGCAGTAGGTGGCTTGTTAGATCCAAAGTCTTCTTTACGCGATATCTGCGACAATGTTAACAAACGCCTATTCAAATTCAGAAATACCTAGTTTGAATGAGCCACGACCGTCACTGCCGCGTGTTTCACCGGTAAAAGGAGGCAGGCGTTTCTCTTTTTTATTGGAAGTGTGTGACGCTCGGAGACGCCCTACTACACGCCCCGCCCACCGCCGGGACTGTCATAGGACTGGCATGGGCATGTCATTGACAAAGAAAGGAAAGAAAATAAAGGAAAAAGAGATGGTCGTGTCTGTCTCATAAAGGCTCGATGACTAGCTTTATTGCACAGTCAGAGAGATTCGTCTAGTAAACCCTAATTATAACTAAACAGGATATAATTTGGGCCTACTTTAATTTCGGGTCCAACTACGGATAGTAATTAGTTACTTCCCCACCAGTAACAAAACAAAAGCGCAGTTAAAGAAGAGTATACTCAACTTAGTTAAATAGATTACACTATAGTAGAGTCGCCAATGTCAGAAAATGGTTCAGAAATCAGTCTGACTAGTATCTTTTTAACACATGCTAAACTTAACATTTAAATGGTGGTCAAGATGTTTTGATGCTGACCTGAATTTATTTATTGATTTTCTTTCTGAAGTTGTCAAAGGTTCAGCTTTGAATCACAAGAATCAAAGCCAGAGAGATACGGGGATTACAAAACAACATGAACTAAACTATACATTTAGTCAATATGAGAATTAGGGGGTTAAATTAAGATTACGATTTTGGCTGGCTCCTTCACACAAGATGTGATACAAATCAACGTGTTTGGTGAGGTGATTTAAGTAGAGTTCGTCAGAAATTTCAATAGAAGAGTGCTATATTCCCCATTAGCTAGGTTGCCATTTCGTCATTTGACATTTGACCAGACTTGGAAATGAATACTAGCCATGCATGTGACTCGTAAATGGGTTTGTACAAAGCCACGTTGATGTTATCAAACGTGGTTCAGATGTTCTTTTTCTTTCTAAAAATGTATTTGGCAGGTAAAATTATGGTTAGGGAAGAATGGGATTAAGCAGCCACAGTGACTTTGACCCTTTGAAAGGACATTTGTACATGCAATTAAAGAAATAATTCAACATAACCTTGTAAAACATTATTCAATTGTAAACTTTATCTGTATTGACAGCTAATAATCTAAAAAATAACAGCCCGGTCAAAGCCATAGCTGGCCACCAGGGCAATGCTACTGTACAGCTGGCCCTCCACATTGCTGGTTCTCCATGCAGGTAAATGACGCCATCTTGCGTATATTGTTTTTAATAGCATTCTGATAAAAAAAATGTTAACCTATTTATCTCTTGTCCATCTTTTTTATTCCGATTTCAAGATTTACATTTTTTTTTTAGCTTTTAGCTGTTTTTTTTTTTTATTCTAATAATTTGTTCAAACCACAGCTCTTGCAAACTCATTTTAACTTTGTGGCTCTGGGGAGGGAAAGGGACCCGTACCCATGCACCGCTGCTGATTGTTAATTTCCTTAGCAACACATTACAATAAACAAATGGGGGGTTGTTTTAAATTGGAAGTATAATCTCTGCTTTATTTAATTATCTTTCAATTTTCACTCAAATTGCAATTGAGAAATCATTCCGCTTCTCGATGACGTTTGAACGCAACCACTGGAGGGCGACATGACTTTCTCTCCCCTAGCGTCGAGTTGCCCGCAGACACTGACCTAGGGTCGGGTTAGCATTTTCCTTATCCTGCGAAACATCGTGGGTTACAACGAAAATCTGATTCCAATTCAGCACTTAAACCGTAAGAGGGGTGTCAGAACTGGCGTAAACTGGACAGACGAACTTGCTAGTATACGAGCAGCTAATTCCAAGATAGGCTCCTACTTGCACCTATCAGAATTGCCAATAAACGACATCTCTCCAATAAACGCTTGCTTTGCAAATTAGGGCGGATCCGTCGAGTGGGTGTGTTAAGAGACTGTGGGGGAGGTCAAATGTGCGAGTTTGGAAAACGTGAGGTAGCTAGTAGAAAGACATACAGGTTACACATTATTTAGTCGCTGGACGATAAAGCAATGCAGGTGAAATTATTGGACTTTGTATATATTTAGAATTAGACATTTTTCATTAAGTGCAGCTGTGTTGTTTAGATGTATGCTGTCTAAGACGTAATGGTCTTAAGCTAACTTAGATATTGCTAGCTAGCCATAATGCTTTAGCTGGCGTGCTCCACAGCTCGGTAAAGCCAGGCAAGTTATTACGGTACTTCGGTATATTTTTTAAGTTTGAATGTCATTTAATGTGAGTGGTGCGTCTCGTCAGCTCATTAGGTAGTTAACTGTTGCTGGCTGTCATTGATATTTATCTTTTTGAACTTGATTTCACAACCATAGCCGACATGCTTCAGTCAATGCCCAGGCGTCCGATTTGTGAGATCAGTGTAAATGCAGTAAGGATTCAAAGAAGCAATGCATTTAGAGCGAATGTTAGCAAGGGCAGTGAAAAACCTGAGAGGCCCACATGGCTGGGGAGAGGTATGGGCCTGCTGCTCTCATGGCTCCAGAGAGCAGGTGTGGGTGAGCATGAGGCTGCGGGCTCTAGCAAAAAGAAGCAAGGCTTGCTCTCCATATTTGCCAACCATTGTAGCTTTGTGACCGGTCAGAGGCTCCGACGTGCATGCCAAATTGGCGAGCTTTACTCCAACTTGTACTCCGAGCGAACCAGGTGGACCCTGGTCGGGAGCATATGGCGTAGACTTCAGAACAAGCACGCCCCTACGGGGAAACTTGTTGCAGCCCTGGCTGGTCTCTTTATGTGGGATAATGAAAAAATACATGATGAAGAAATTCGAAGGTAAGTTCTGATTGCAGTTCTTTTGACTCGCATACAAGTGTCTTTGTGTTGACAGCGTTAAGGTACAATGCAGCAGTTCAATAATATTTGTATTATCTGTCTTGTCAGCTGTGATAATGGGCTGTGATATTTTAATTTTTGCCAAGGTGTGGACTTGAGCTGAAAGCATTGGAGGCTGTAAAGAGGCTAAGCACATCGTCAGGGACGGTCACAGAACAATTAGAGTCCGGCTGGGAAATGGTGATGGAAAAGAGAGACTTCAAAGTGTGGAAGCGTCCTGTCCCTAACAGTCACCTGTATGAATACAGAGGTCAGCCAAACCAGTCTCACACTTGAAATCTGAATCTAAACATGTGTGCTCAGCACATAGTTGCTGTAATCTGATTTACTGCATTTCTGTGCTCTGTTGATATTTCTGTTAGTGCTCTTTATGCAGTGGTATTGGCACTGTCAGAGTTCTTTTTGTTGTTTTCTTTATTGCTTCAGTGTTGGGCTCCTATAGCGATGTCACCCCAAGACAGTTCTTCAATGTTCAGGTACAGAGCCTCCCAATCTCCTCATATCATTTGGCATTTATGTCTGTAAGATGTTGTGTATCTTAGGAAATCTCTTTACAGTTGAAGTAATGTTACAGCTATGCATACAACCATTAACCCTTCAAATCAGTAGATTGGGGTAAATTTGATACCCACACTGATGCTTACATGTCACTGTATTTGTTTAGGCTTTGTTCATGGTATATTTTTGGTAGCCCATTGCATATCCATTACCTACGGACTAACTACTCTTGCGCAACAAAATGTTTGCACTGTTAGCAATTCAAAGTGACTTTAGTGTGCAACATTCTTGGCTTGCGCACGAGTGCTATATTAAGCATCTGCTCCTCCAACTCATGCTATTCCCCTTTCCCCCAGTTGGATACAGAATACAGGAAGAAGTGGGATTCTCTGGTTATCAAGCTTGAGGTGGTGGACCGAGATGTCGGCACGGGCTCTGAGATTGTGCATTGGGCCACACACTTTCCTGTAAGTTGTTCTTGCTTACTATCACAATCTACTTAGAGGGAGGATGTTGTCTATTCAAAGCCATGTGTGTTCATGAGGGCACCATTGCCCTTGTCTGTTATATAAGCAAGATATGAATGACCTTGTCCTCCTATTTAGCCAAAAGCAACCTAGCTATCTAACTACTTGACTCTTTTTGTATTTAAGATTTTGTCTTTGATTAATTTTATGAACCTCCCCACATACACAGTATCCCATGTACTCAAGGGACTATGTGTATGTGCGCCGCTATGATGTTGACATGGAGAACAACCTGATGGTGTTGGTATCCAGGTGGGTGTTTAATTGTTGCATCCTGCAGTCAAATATGTTCACATGTTTGACACATTTCTATATGATCATCTTCAATCTTCCCATCTTTTATCCTGGTCCATGCGTATCTTCCTTCCTGTTGTATAGGGCAGTACAGCATCCTCGAGTCCCAGAAACTGAGGAATTTGTGAGAGTCCATTCTTACCAGTCAAAGATGGTCATTCGTCCTCACAAGTCCTTTGATGAGGTTTGTAATGAACATGTTAACAGATTTTTCTTCCATTCATGTTTGTGTGTTCTGCAGCCATTGTGTTTGACCTTTGTTTTGTTGTTGTTGTTTTTTGTTTTTTTTGTTTTTCAGAATGGATTTGATTACTTGCTTACCTACAGTGACGACCCTCAGACTGTCTTTCCCC
This sequence comes from Polymixia japonica, assembly GCA_900302305.1. Classification (NCBI taxonomy): domain Eukaryota; kingdom Metazoa; phylum Chordata; class Actinopteri; order Polymixiiformes; family Polymixiidae; genus Polymixia; species Polymixia japonica. Next base: position 6,222 of record OMKK01041699.1, on the reverse strand, counting down.
GTTATTGTGTGAGCTGGATGGTGTCTAGTGGTGAGCTCTTTTTGTCAAAACTGATCTTGGTGGATTATCCTGTGTACACAGATGGGTTGTGGTCAGTTGTCATACAAGTCATGCCTTAATGTTAACAAGAACATTTGCCCGTATTGTTATCTTTATTCACATATCACCCATAAATGGATTGACTAAACTGAAGGGCACAGCAGGCATAATCAATAATGGGTCTCTCTGCCATACATTGTTGTATTGCCAGCCCCTGACTTTGCAAAACTATTTTATTGACCACCTTCAAAGAAAAGGAGAATTTTTAGCCTTAGGTTTAGCTTTAAGTTATTTTTTTCTGCTGATTTAAAGTCCACTTCCAGTATTCTTTGTGTTATTGTGCTCTTATTATTGTCCTATGTCAACCCCTGCTGCTATAAATCGATTCCATACTCGCCACCATACATTTTTCACAAATAAGTGATTTTTTTTTTTGCACCAAATGTTAAAAATTTCAAGCTCCTACAAAAATGGCACAAAAAAGTGATGTATCACTGTCCAAGCTGACATGGTTTTGCTGAGCGTGACGTTGGATTGTTAACCACATTGTTATGTTTCTGTTTGTAGAAATACTTGAGGGGGCAATATAGAAGTAAAATTGGCTGGAGGATGGCTCTGACATTATGGAAGCACTGCCATAGTAGTTCAGTATTTTGACTGCAATACTTCTAGTATTATAAATTAAATATATTTGAAATGCCAAACTGAAAATGAGATTTATCTGTAATATACATTAAAATGGAAAATCGAAAAGATGAAGGCTGAATTTAAGGAGAACTTGAGTAAGCAATGCTCATAATCAAGATTGGGTTTCGTTAGGCCATTCTGGTAAATGTTGAGTTAAATTCTCAACTAAAGTCCAACTGAGGCTGACTTATCTTAAACCCGACCAACAATCTGGTCTGTCTGACTGAGCTGCTTATTGTCAGGTTAATATGGTGTAGTCTTTTATTATGGCTAAACAAGCCCCAGTGTGAAAGCTTTGTTAACTTGGAGTTACTTGGAATTTGGTTGTGACAATACGTTCCCAAACCTGACTCGACCACATTAAAGTAATATCAGTATTTCAGCATTGACTTTTTTGTGTAGCATTTTTCCTCAAATTTTTCTATAGCTTGTAAAGAAAAGGAATAAAAAGACTAACTGTTGGCTTCTCCTTTAAAAAGATTAAGAGTGTCTTTTAAGTAGGATATATCTTGCATAATGAAGACTAAACAAATCATTGAGTTAAAGGATAAGTCTGTCCATTGTTGACCTGGACCTCATTTCCCAATTTTTCTTGTCATTTCCATACTGATCAGGTCTGACCAAAATTTCATCAATTGCTTCATTATAGCGGTAGTTACGAACTCAGTTGCCTGGGACTGCTAGTCTCTGATATAATCCTTCAGATGAAACCCCAAATCACCCAAAACATGTACTTTTCAAAACGGTGAGGCTCATCCTGCAATGATGCATGTCTGTAAATAGATATTCTTAAAAAATATATATATCTCAAGACATGCCTGTTTTGCACAGTTTTGGTGCTACTTTGTCCATTGGTTCAACACTTATTTCTCTTTGCTGGCTACTGGTAGTCATACACCAGGAGGATCATGTCTTGAGATAAAAACATTTTTTTTAAAAAGCATCTTTTGTGCTATTAAAAGGTTTTGGTGGCAAAAAAACCCTGCTACTGTAGAGGAACAGAGGACTGACAGGCTGCACTACTCTAAGCAGAGGGAGGGGCTGTGCATTCTGCTGAATGAAAGGGCCAAGGAAGTAGTACAAATGCATGTACATCGGCATCAGCCGTACTGATTTGTTGCCAAATGTTTTTGGAGTCGACATGTAAATAGTTTTCTCTTTGGTCTTAAGAAGTAGCTAGATTCACTTGTCATGTTTTAGAAATAAAGTAGCCAGGGTTGTGTTAAAAGTTGCTAAATTTAGAGAAAAGTTTGAAAGGTTGAAACAGTTGTTTCTAGCCAAGCAAGCAGCACAGTCTGTAGTCTGGAGCTACACAATCACTGAGCATCTTCTGCTTATTACTGTGTTGTGTCATTGAGGCGTGGCCTTTGTTGACTTTAGTTGAGACTTTTTTCCCTGCTGACCTTTGTTTATTCACCTTGGCGATTGGGGAAACGGCTTTGCAAAAAGTTCCCTATGCAAGAAAAGCCCATTGATTAGGATTATAAAGATGAATAGTTGTGTTGAAGTCAAAGGGATGACTGAAAGTTTTTGCCATCCAACCGTTACTACCTGCCTTAAAGCCTTACTTGAAATAATAAATCCATTTTGCTTAATTTTTCTCCTAATTTAGGGTGAACAGAGTAAACACTTAGTAAAATTAGATTAATATACAGCGAAGATGGAATAGCATGTAAAGTTTCAATCACTTCTATCATCATAAAATGTTACAAATTAAATGAAGTTTTATTTATTTTTATTTTTATTTATTTTTTTAACCAAAAAATCAAGACATCTCTGTGTGGAATATATTTTGTCCCAGATCACAAGAATCATTGACACGTGAATCTGTTACGCTTCATGGTTTCCCATTGAATATTTTTTACCCTTCTAATTGAGTATCTCTCCCGTCCTCTCCGGTAGGTATGCCCGACTTCCTGGACAAACTGCATGCTGCTGCCTTGAGGGCCAAGAACCTGGAAGTGGGAATCTATGACTATGCAAGTGTCATAAAGGCCAATGACAACAACCGCCAGCCAAGCCAAGACCGCCTCACTGGGGACAACACGCGCACAGGTGGTCCTGGGCAGATCTATGCTTGAGATGGGGATCAACTGTGAAGGCAGAATGGTAGTTTGGATTATCTGCACTTGAACACAAATCAAACCCTCCAACCCGACACAGAGATAATGGATACATTGCAGTAAATGGGAACATTAAATGGAAGTTGCAACCTACATTGAAGATGTGTTATGTATCTATTCACAGACATGGCTATATTGGTCCTAGTTGAGTTGTCATGAGAACAATGGACTGTATTGGTCACGGCTCCCTTTTGGAGGAAAAATGGTGTTGCTGGGAAGTTGTTATTCAGACATCCTGCCTTGCCACTACTTTTGCTTAGCCAACCAATGTCCTAAGAGGAAAGGTGTCCCTTTTGTTTAAACTACATACTGCACCGACTAGTGAGACTGAGCCAAAACACCCTTACTGTAGTGACACTGTTGCCAAAGCACTATCTTCATGTTTCTTGTCTTGTCACACCAGTACTAGACTGTCTGAAGATGTTTGACTTTAAAAGCCAGCTCCCTGTTCTGATGCCTAGCAACCATATTGCTGTGTTCCTGTTGGTTGTACAATTTAAGCGAGCTAATTGCTACATATAGTGGCAAAGACTTTGCTGTGATAGGCGGAACATGTAGCAACGCTGATGGACAGATGCCTAAATATGAACCTGTGGCCATGTTGTCCTCACCGTCAGATGAAGAAACGAGGCATCAGTTTTCAACACATGCCAGCATTTCTCATCTTTAAATGAACTTAGGACAACTGGTTTCCCGATTTCCTTGTGGCATGAACACAGAAATATTCCTACATACAACAGGATGGATCAAAAATACAACGACTCTGCAAAGTGAAATGTTGTGCTTCAGTGGAGTTTGTCCACCACACTGGAGCTGGATATTCTAGGGCTTTTGGTTGTTGTTTGTGGGGATGGCATTGTTTTGCTTTCAGCACAGCACAGGTCCGTCCCACCTTGTCTGTGAGAGTGTTTGAAACTGACAGGTTCATCAAACAGCCTTCTGAAGATAACCAGTCCCTTACTATTAGGGGCATAGTGTCTTATGGCAACCACATAATCCTCAGATACAATGGTACTAATGCGCTTGACTTCTGATTTTACTAGCAATGCAATCCCCCTCATTTAAGAAACCAATGCTCGTACCGGAGAAACCTCTAGCACTTGTGCCACCTCACAGACCGTCTGCATTTCATTTGAGTTGAAAACCTGGATGAAGTTGTCGTACTTCAACTGAGAAATTGGTAGATGCCCTGGAGTTGACAAAAATTATAAAACACATGTTTGTCACAAACTGCACAATAGTTTGCACTACTGGAGTCATGTTTTCAGAAATTACCTGTTAGAGTTCCTGTACATTCACAACCCATAGCCAAACCTGAGTAGCCCTTGTTCCTATAAGTAGGGCAAGCTTCATAACATTTCCCTTCTGTATTATTGTTTGCAATGTTTTTCTTGTTTTCTTATACAAATAACTTTTGTTATGTTGTGTGTCCTACTGAAACAACGTATACCTAAACATCCTCGTTGCTGTTGTAACTGACAGTTTGCATGGGGTGTTGTGAATGTACTAAGAGTACCACATGCCACACTCTTACAGCCTGACAATCTGTCATTTGTTTATGAAATCCTACTAAAACTACAAATTCGTTGTAGGTGTACAGCTGAATGGGTTATGATCATTTATTTCAACAAATGAAGCCAGTATAATAGTGTGTCGTTAGAAGGGTCCACCTTTGTGAAGTAAATCCCACATGTATAAGTATTAGATAATTTATCCCCATGATGTCTAAAATATGTAGACTTCCTAATACCTTTTAGTGATTTTTGGTGTTTCCTGCTTTGTTTAATAATTAAAAGAATCTGTCAGCAGTGTAAGACATTCTTGATATGTTGAAGGGAGGAAATAAACTGTTTATTGTTGTTTGACCTTGGTCAGATACAGAGCCATGAGATATATTAAAATGAGCATAATTTCTTAATTGAACAGTATGCAATGTTTGAGAATGTTCAGCTTGCGAATGTAAAACATTCTGGTGTGCTGTCACTTGTCGACACTCCTGTGCCACCTGCAGTTGTCCGAAAGTGTGTTTTCCTATACCTTCTTCTTTTTTCTGCAAGCAGTGTAACATTTGTTGTGATAATCAAATGTTAATTCTTTTAGAAATTGCATAATTATAGTGTAGAAACTGGAGGATTCTGAGATGGTGTACTGAAATATGGTGATTACTGAAATATTGAAATGGAACGACTAATCATTTGAAATAAACACATTTCGAGTGTATTTGTTGTGTCTTGTGTTTGTAGATTTGAGCATATTTATTGCCACCATGGTGATCAGACAAAACATTCCAATCCAAAGGGAATCAGCTTGGTAATAACTAGTAGTAGTAGTCTAAACTGGCTTGATAGAAAAAAAGTTGGTAGAGTTGTGTTGTTGATTTCATTACAGTAACATTGGAAATGGCTAAATAATTTTACATAGTTCACAACTGTGTTTTGCAAAATGACACCCGTCCCTATGTTCTCAACCATTCAGGGCCATTCAAGTCTCCATGCTGCGGTGACGGTCCCCCACTGGAAAGAATCTTTGCAAGGTTCAATGTTCTTTCCAGTGTGAACCTCACCAAATACAGCATATATTTTCTAATCCCTGGAAAGGGCTAGTGTCAATATAGTAGAGCACTTAGGAGGGGTTCACGAGCACCCCCGATATATTTTTCTAACTTGGATTTTTGGCATCCCTAGGACCTCTAAAATAAAGATTTTGATGATCCCAAGAACAAAACCTGTCCAAAATGTATTTTTTTCTATGTGTTATTACCCCTATGAGACATGCGAGATTGCTGGCAGGAGTGCTAGCGACTCTGTCTTTCAGAGAGTGTAGCACGCTCAGTTTTTGGGTGAGCCCAAAGATACACATACCATTTGATTCTAGATAACCTCAGGTTTCCAATGGCAGGTGTCCGCACGCCAGACAGTGATGTCTTGTTCATCTTGCTGTACCATGCAAGGAACATCAAGTTAACAGTGTACATTGACATGGGTACTGGCAGTGGTAGGCAACTGGTGAATGTGACTCAGCTGGCAAATGATCTTGCCTCTGATTACTGTGACACCTTACTTGGGTACTATGTGTTCAGTGGCGAAGATTGCACCAGCTCCTTCAAGGGCAAGGGCAAAGTTGGACCACTGAAGAAGCTTCAGAAGAATCCCAAGTACCAGGCTGCATTCAGGTGACATGGCTCTCTTTTCATAATTTCAATTCCTTGACCCAAATGACACTTGATATTAAAATGCATTTGCATATTTCAGGGAACTTGGTGTGGCATGGTGTCTGCCAAGCAGCTGTAAGGAGGAACTAGAACGTTTCACATGCCTCATGTATGGCCATGGTCGTGAGAAGACAATTGATGCAGTGCGGGTGAAGATGATTC
>OMKK01041696.1:0-11070 GCA_900302305.1 Polymixia japonica | reverse complement strand
TGCCCCAGATAGGATTGCTTAACTTACTTGTCAACCTTCCCCTCTGTGCTGTTCAGCAGGTTCATCAGCTTCCTCTGCACTTCTTCCAACATCTCCTGTCTCACCTCCACTGCAAGCAGAGACAGAAAGACAGACAGAGACAGACAGACAGCCACACAGACAGACAGACAGAGAAAGACAGACACAGAGACAGAAAGACAGACAGAGACAGACAGAGAAAGACAGAGAGACAGAAACAGAGACAGACACAGATAGACAGACAGACAGACACACACACAGTTAAGAATTAGTCCTCGCCATTTCACAGCAACACTGACATATTTGTTAGGCAGCACAGTGAGCGACGGTCAACACAGCGAGGCCGTAGATCACAACGCACCCACAGTCGCTCCACTGTACCACCAGACCCAGCGCACCCCTTCCATAGCTTTGATTAGTAGAACAAATAAATACCCTCATACAACGCCTACAAGACCAGGGCGTCTAGACGCAGGCCAGAGAGGTTACAGAAATGAACAGGCACGTCTGAGAATTTGTTCTGATGTAATGTGCTGAACGTCTAAAAGCCACGGGGTGAAATCGCCACACTGCAACACAAAAAACTGAAGCGGGATACTGTAACCCGAGGGAATCCACGGGGCTTTACACTGTGACCGATTCTGTTTGTGTTATTTTGTCTACAAAAAGAACACATTTTCATATGTCCCCGTAAAACGGAGAGGAAGGTATACAAGGTCTTTAAAGCCATACGCTGCTGAAGCAGTGGAAAGCACTGGAAAGATGAAAAAAGAAGCTCTTAATGATCAAAGACCACTTGGCAAACGAAACGAGGGATGAAATGTACATGCTGTCAAAGAAAAGCAGCGAGGGATTGCAGAAAAATGCATATCATCTTTATCATATTAAACAGGTGCAGAAGGGAGGCAGTGGTCTTTGAACCAAGACATATATCAGGTGGAGACATTTATTTCATCACAGGTCTATGAAGACACCTTTATTTCACGATTAAAACACTAGGTTTAGTTTTATTCACAGCTCTATAAAAACACCTTTATTTCACTATTAAAACACCAGTTTTAGCTTTATTCACAGCTCTATGTAGACACTTATTTTCCTATAAAACCAAAAGGCTTCGCTTTGTTCACTTTCACTGGTCGTCTCTATATTCATTGTACAGTTTTGGCGGTGAAACCCCCCTCTGGAGGTCCTGCTGAGAGCTTGGCCTGCGCCAGGGCCCAGCTGCGCCTCACCTTGTGATTTCAGCTCCTCGAGCTGCTCCTCCTTCAGGTCCAGCTGGTCCGTGAGGCGAGACGCAGAGTCCAGGGCGGCGTTGGCCTCGTCCAGGTTCAGCTGACAGAGACGACACACACCAGTGAACGCAACCAGTACTATCCCACAACTTTCCATTACCGTGACCTCAAAACGTATTATATATTATATGTTTAAATAGATATTACATAGACTGGAACTAGCCAAGCTATGTAACAGCTACATAATAACTCATATCTCATAACTTGGGTGGTGTTGCTGCTTGCACCACATATCATCAGTAACACAACGCAGAACGGCCTGCTGGAGATAAGGTCATAAGGAATGCAGTATGGATGGGTTCTGTGATAGGATGCTGACTGGTGGTCTACCTGAAGGGCAGACGCTTTGTCTCCCAGATTCTGTGCTTTCCTTCTCCACTCATCCTTCTCCTTCTTGTGCTTGTCCAGCTCTGCTGAGTACATGGCTTTCTCTTCTGAAGGGGCGAGAGAGAGAGAGAACAACAAATTAATTATCATGCAGAGTTTAAAGACTTACTAAACCCTAGACCATTTTTGTGGGTTTGAAGCCATCTAAAGGTTAAAAGCATGCTATTGCAACTGCAATCTGCTACTGGCTGATCTTGGTACCCTGTGAGTAATGTTACCTGTTTTGTCGATGGATGCCTGCATCACAGGACGGCGGCAAAACCACAAAAATAGTCTAGGGTTTAGTTACTTAAGATTAATGCATCATCATAAGCATGCCTCTGTTATTCTCCACAAGAATTGGAAACACACAGTACTCAGATTTTTTTAAGATTGAGACTCATACATTGAGTCCAATCTTAAAATCTTAGGAATTTGTTGTGTGTGTAAACCAGTCTAAAAAAAAAAAAATCATAAAAGACTTACAACACATAAGTGCTGTCTGGGCTCGTGACGTGAAAGGTGATTCAAATATTAACGCAGACTACAGTAAGACTATTAGACTAGTGGACTGTGTGTGCACAGGAGAATGAAGTGTCTGAGAGAAGGTTGAAGCAACAGACGTGCCTTGTTGGAACTGCTCTAGCACCATCTGCAGGTTGGAGAGTGACACTGCGTACTGGTTGACCTGCTCCTGGGAGGTGTGGAGCTGGATCAGAGCGTCATCTCTCTGCTTCACCACGCCGCTCAGCTGCTCCTGTAAAGACTCCACCTGCATGCTGGCCTGTTGGCTGGAGGGACGGACAGGACGGTATGAGGGACAAGGGAATACAAATTGGAGAAGAGAAATTGGAGATCAATTAGATTAGAAATTAGAGAAAATTAGAGATCAACAATATAATGATATAACCATAAACTGATAAATTGATTTTAATGGAGTGATTTTATGCAATTTCAGCCCTTTTTTAATTTATTTATTTATCTTTGTTATGATTGTATTACAAGATGCCCCTTGTAATCTAGTTCTACATATTATTGCCAAATTCTATGTAATTTGCCAAACATACCCTGTGGTCGGTACATTATGAGGACCATGACGGAAACACGCCCCTCAATAAATTAATGAACTAATTAATTAATGCGTCATTGAAGTCGTTAAACAAATCAAATAAAAAAACACAAGGTAGCCTTGAACTTGAACGCCCACCGACCTGGCGTTCTCCACTGCGTTCGAGGAGGTTGCCAGCCTCTGCTCCAGCAGGGCGACCCTCCTGCGTAGCTCCGCCTCCCTGTCCTCCGCCGCCAAGGCCTCCCGCGTGTACGAGTCCTCGATCTCCAGGAGGTGACTGCGCAGCCTCTCCAGCTCCAGTTTGAGTCGCTGTTCCTTATCCATCACGTGCTGCAGCTGGGGAGGACACAGGGAGAGAGAGAGAGCGTTAAGATACGGACGTCTGCAAGGACGGGAAATATCCCAGAGCAGTCAGGGTTTGTAAACATTAATTTAAGTACTTTTTGAATACCTTCATTTTACGACTGGATTTTAGTCAAGACACAATATAATATACGCTAACAGTGACTAGATCATAACACTCTATAGCTGAAGATGATGCTTCACAACAATGAATATCACAATAGTTGGTATATAAATACATTAAATGTTAGGGTGTACGAGTATCGGGACAGAACTACATTTTTCCATATATTTTTTTAACAATTTCAATATACTGCATTAAATATGAAGATGTGTATGTTATTGAAGACAGTTGGAAGCAGAGCAGAGGCTAGTAGTAGTGTCTCCTGTCTGTCCTCCTACCTCAGTCTGGACTGCAGTGGTCTCCATTTGCTTCTGCTTGAGAGCCAGCATCACCTGGTCTCTCTCCTGCTGGAAGGCAACGGCTTTCTCCTGCATGGACCTCATCTCGTTCAGGAGCTGATTCAGCTCGCCAGACTTACCCTGCGTGATGTAAAACAGCGCCGATCATGAGTCTAACCATCGGTTAGGAATAGGGCTGAACAATATATTGATTTCATATTGATATCGCAATATGAAAGAACGCAATATCCATATTGCAAAGATGAAATGATTTTTGGCTGGACCGCAACAGCAGGGCTAGCCCTATAAACGCGAATGTCTGCCCATCACCGAGTCACTCACTGACTGACTAACTGACTCACTGACTGACTGACTCACTGTCTCTTAATTCAGAGTGTTGGAGTTTCCCCATTGGCCAATGTATCTGTTTCAAATTAAAAGCCCTCTAGCAACAAGGCTTTTGGCCACAATTTAGCACATTGACCATACACGGTCCAGCCATATACTAGGTCTTGACCTAGTCTTGTTAAAATACACATAATAAATGAAAGTGAGATTGAGAAGAGTCTGGAGATTGGTCATCTCTGGGAAATCCAATAGGAGACGGTGTCATTCCATTTATAACAGCTGTATATTTACACTGTAGCTACATGTATTACCAAAAACCTTAGAAAACATTTTGTTCCAACCATGCCAAACTGATCTGTTTAAAGAAACAAAACTTGGAATTCAGAGTTGACAACTGACCTGTTCTTTATCCTTGAGCATCTTCTCCATGGTGGCGGCCTTCTCGCTCATGGTGCTCAGCTCAAACTCCTTCTCCCTGAGCAGAAGGGACACCTGCATGTTGGTTTCCTGCAGCGCTCTGAACTCTGAGTCCTTCTCCCTTGAGCGCGCCGCCACCAGCTCGTTCTCCTCCTTCAGCTTCTTCACGTCCATCTCGAAGATCAAGGCGCGTTCTTTCAGGTTGGTCACTGCCTGCTTCAGTACCTCGTTGTCGTTCTCGCGGTTGCGCAGCGCCTCGCTGACCTGGCCTAGCTGGTCTCCTTTGCTTTTGATGAGCAGGTCTTTCTCCCTCACTAACCTCTGCAGGGCTTCCAGCCTCTCTCTGACCTGCCGAGCCTCCTCCATCTGACCTTTCTGCTCGGTCTCCGAGGCAGACGCCGAGTTGGAGAGGCGGTGGTTGTTCTCCTGGAGAGTCCTGATCATGGCCTCCCTCTCTGCCAGCAGTGATCTCAGAGACTGAATCTGTTGCTGCAGGTCCTCGTTGTTCCCCAAAGCTGGCCCCTGGTAGGTTGGAGGCTCCGCTGTGAGAAAAGCCCCGCCGGCCTGGGAGGCCAGACTGGCTTGTGGAGTCTGTGGAACACTGTCCAGTTTACCCAGGAGAACATCTTTAATGGTGCTGAGCTGGCTGATGCTCTGCTGGACCTGAGCAAGTTCCTGACCCAGGGATCCCAGCCTCCTCTCCTTCTGCTCGTAGCTCTGGATCAGTCGAGTGTAGTCCACCGACAGCTGTGAGCTGCAGTCGCTGTCGGCGGACACCTGGCCCTGGAGTTTGATGAGCTCCTCCTGCAGCTGGGCCGACTCGTGCTGCATGTTCTTCACCGTGGTGATCACCTGCTGCTTCCACTCCTCCATCTTCTTCACCTGCTGCTTCAGCGTGTCCCTCTCATGCAGGAGCTCCTCGAACTGGTTGCTGCTGACTCCTCCGGGGCCGCCACTGGATTCCCCTCCCGAGGACTGCAGGACAGCCACCAGGGTCTGGCACTTCTGGGTCAGAGCGTCGATCTCGATGTCCTTCTCCCTGATGATGCGGGACAGGTTCTGGATGGTCTCCCTGAACATCTCCTGGCTTCCCGAGGGGTCGCTCATCGTGGAGAGGCGTTGGTTCTCCTGCTGGAGTTTCAGCAGTGCCGCCTCCTTCCCGGCCATGATATCCACGATGCGGTGGTAGTCGGAGCGAAGCTGGCTGTTCTCTCTGGTCTTCTCATTCAGCACGGCCAGCACCTGCTCCCTCTCCACAGCGTAAACCTGAAGCTGCTGCTGCATTTGCTGTTGCAGTTGCTGATGCTGGAGGATCATGACATCTTGGTTGTGCCCGCCGGCTCCAACCATAGAGACCCTGGCGTGAAGCGCCTGGATCTCCAGGTCCTTCTGCAGGACCATCTGGGAGAGTTTACCCACCTCGTCACGAGACACTGCCAGCTGGTCCAGCTGCTTGGCCAGGGAAAGGTTCTTCTCGTTCAGCTGGCTGATCTCGGTCTCCTTTTCCTCGATGCCCCTCACGAGCCTCTCTATCTCCACCTTGGACAGGTCGTGTTTCTCGTTGCCGTTGTCCCTGTTTAGAGACTGGGTCTTGTCCTCCTGCAGGATGACCACTCCCTGCACAGGCAGGGGATCGGCACGGCCCTGGCGCTCACTGATCTCATCCACCGTCTGCTGGAGGTGGGCGATCTCTTCGTCCCTGGCGTGGATAAGTCTGTCGTAGTTGAGCGTGCTCTGTTCATGGCGGGCATGGGCCTGTTCCAGCTCGCTCTGCTGTGCTTGGAGGGATTGCTGTGAGAGGAGGAGAGATGCCTGTTGCTCCTCCGCGGTTCTCCTCAGGGCCTGGACGTCCTCTTCCAGGGCGTCTCTGGAGGACTTGAGCTGGGTGATCTCCGTCTCCAGCTCGGTGATGATGTCTAGGGTCCGGGGCTCGGCCAGAGGCTGAGGTCTGGTCTGCTGGTCCCTGAGGCGGTCGATCTCCTCCTTCAGGTGGCTGTTCTCCTCTTTCATACCTCCCAGGTGTTTGTCCCTGTCCTCCAGGGCCTGTTTCAGGGCCTCGGCTTCCTTGGTTGCGACCGAGATGCTGTTCTCCATCTCGTTCTGGAGGTCTGCGGCATTCTGCTTTAGCGTGTCCATGAAGGTGTCCTTCTCCTGCAGCAGATCGGTGAGCTGCTTCTGCCCTGCGACAGTGATGGAGAGCATCTCGTTAGTGTCCCTGTGGTCGGATGCCATCTGCTCAATGTCTCTCCTCAGCTGGGCTATCTCCAGATCCTTCTCCTGGTTGAGTTTGACGGTGCGCTCGTGCTCCTTCTGCAGGGCCGAGGCGTCCATGGAGCGGGCCCGGGTCAGCTCGTCTACGGTCTGCTGGTACTGTTTTGCCTGCTCCGCCAGCGTCCTCTCGGCCTGGCTCAACTCGCCCTCGAGCTGGCCCTTCTCCAGCTTCAGGGCCTCGATACGGGTGTCCTTCTCCAGCACCGTCCTGTTCAAAGCGACCTGGCCTTCCTTCGCCTGCCGGCTCAGCTCCCCCACTTTAGCCACGGAGCGCTCGTTCTCCTCCCTTAACTTCCTGTTCTCCATCTTCATCTCGTAGTGGTCCGACGTCGCCTTCTCGTGGGAGCTCCTCATCTCCGCCAGCTCCCTCCTGAGGTCCGACAGCTCCCTCTCCTTGTCGGCTAGCGCCTCTCTCGCGCCCTCTTCCTCGCCACTGCCTCCTCCTCCTCCCTCCCCCACCTGAGCCAGCTCCACCCTGGCGGCGGACAGCCGCTCCTCTGCCTCCCGTAGGGTTTTCTTCAGCTCCGAGGCCTCTCGGCGCGCCTCCCCGCTCTGCTCCTGCGCGTGGCCCAGTTTGTCCTTCATCTCCTTCAGCATGTTCTCCAGCGTCTGTTTGCTCATGTGCATGTCGTTCAGGGTGAAAGCGCTCTGGCTCAGTTTCTCCTTCTGGGTCTGCAGTTCTTGCTGCAAGGTCCCTTTCTGGTCTTTGGTTGTGTCGAGCTCTGTGGAGAGTCTGGTCACCTCCAGCTCAGCCTCCTTCAGCTGCCCGGAGAGCTGCTCCTTCACTGAGATCATATGCTAGAGATAAAAAGATAAATGCAACACACAAAGGGAAAAGGCCATGAATCTCTTAATGCAGATTCATATTGTTTGGCTAAACATTTTCAGTTAAAAATGTCCTATTCTTTCCAGACCAGACTTGATTTCTACAATGGATTTGAAGATTTTGATGCTGATAGAGGCTGTCCAATTAACTGTCAACTTCTTCACAACAACAAATATCATAACTGGTATCATAAGACCTAGAAAATAACATAAATTTTCTAATTCTCCTCCAGACCAATGTTAGAACCGCCAAATGAAGGCAGGTTGATGCCGGTCAGTCAGACCTGTGTAGCTTCCTGGTTTTGCCGGTCCAGTTCCTCCAGCTCAGACATGAGAGTGTCCCGTTCCTCCTGAGTGTCCTTCAGGGCCTTCTCTGTCCTCTCCAGCTCTGTCCTCAAGTCCTCCAGCTGCTCTGGGTCACCGGGCTCCCCTTCCCCTCCGCTAGCTGCTCTCTCCTCCGCTGATTTCAGTCTCTCTTGCAGATTGAGCTGGGATATAAATAGACAATAAAAACCAACAAATTACACTTGAGCGATCTTCACCGTCTTTAAACACGCCTCAGTTCTCCCAAGGAGGGAACTGTTGAATAACCTTGGATCAATCTAACACAACAAACGCCCAAACATCAAACATGAACTGCCCTGGGATCAGTGTTTAATACTGAGGATTTTTACTGAATCCCCTGTTATTAATATTTGCATGAATGCTAAACAATTCCTATTGTGCGATTCTTTTTTTAAACAAATTATACTGCTGTAGATACCTGCCAATATTTCTATATGGGGATATAAATGCTTAAATGTGACAATGCTTCAACACTTAACGAGTTGAAAAGTAACATATAATTTTGTGTTATCATAGAATCCGACCTCACCTTTTCCTGTTCCAGAACTTCCTTCTCCTGTTTCATCGTTCCAATTATGGTGTTCAGCTCTAAGATGTCGGCATGCTCGACTTCTTCCTTTGGTTCGGTCTGATTCATTAAAAAAAAAGAAAAAGAAAAGAAATATGATTATGGAACAAGAGGAGAAGAAAACCCCCATCAAGTTCTACCACTGCACATGAACATGAGGTGATGGATGGATTCATATCAATACTTGGAAGAGAGTAGAGATGACCTGACCGGATCAAACGCTTCTACTCTTTTCCCAGAACTGCACTTTGATGATCGTATATCTAATGTTCAAATCAATACTCGCCTCGGCCAGACTTTGCAGCCTTTGAATTTCCTTTTCTGCACCTGAACAAATAAAAAGAGTTTTAAGTTAATATGCAGGATAAATATGGAAGAAGATTATCTATAATAATGTCCTATTCACATGGAAATACAACCTTCAAAAGACTAAGAACATGCACCTCTTCTTAACAAAGATACAGTACAGTAAAACAAACTCCAGTCTAGTCCATCATCTTTAATGAAGGCAAGACTTGAACTGCAGACACCAGCAGAACAGAAATAGCATAAGAAGAACAGTCCTACTGTAACTAGTCCTACCTGCGAGCGCCTTCCTCAGGCCCTGGATCTCGCCGTCCAGCTGGGCCTTCTGCAGAGCCTTGCCCTCCTGCTCCATCACTCGCGTCTGGAGCTCCGTCACGGAGGTCTGGAGGCGCGTGTAGTTCTGCAGCAGCTCTGCGTTCTCCTCCTGGGCTGCGTCCTTCTCCTGCTGCAGCGACGCCTGCTTCCTTCCCGCCTCCTCCTGGCTGCCGGCGAGCTCTCGTAGATGTTTTTCCCGTAGCTCTGCCGCCTCCTGGAGGGACTGTATGGTTTTCTGGAGGTCGAGCAGCTTGGAGGGGTCCGCCGGGGAGGGGCTGGCTTGACCGCCGCCTGCGGAGAACGATTTGGAGGCGGAAAGATTGGTGCTTGAGCGGAAAAATTCAAATTTGGAACAAGCGCTTGTATTTGACACAAATGCAGTAAGGAAGGTAAAGTAAATATGATAGTATTAGTAAATTAGCAAATGCAAGTTCATAAAAGTTTATCAGTTATCAGGTTATCAGTTATGCCTAAAAGACAATAAAGATCTTGTTAATCGTATTTCCTCATGCAGGTTGACAGAAATACAGGCACCCTGGTTGCAGAAGCTCAATCGTCTTCCGAGTTCCTTTTCTTTAAACTTTGCAGTAACATGCACCCCTACACGGCTACTTTCAACTTCTTAAGTTTTGACGGTCTCACCGTTCTGAATCTGTTCCTCCAGCTCTTCTATCCTCTCCTCGTACTCTCCCAGCTCCTCCCTGTGTCGTCGCGTGATGTCGGCCATCTTCTGCCGCTGGGCGTCCTGCAGAGCAGCCAGCTCATGCTGGTGTTCGTCCACCTCGCGACTCATCTCCTCTCGCAGCTCCTGTTCCCCGAGCAGCGTTAAAGAGTCTCTCAGTCCTCAGTACTACGTTGGTTAAGTGCGGTGTGTTTACTGCGTACAGGTACTCACACAACTGGGGCAGGAAAGGCCTAAGTATGTAGCTCAGGGGCGCCGAACTATGGGCCGCTAAGAGCCATGTGTATGCAGGTTGTCATACCAACCAATCACTACACACGGTGATTTTCACTAATAAGCACACCTTCACGCCTATAGTGATTGGTTGGAATGAACACATACTTTGATGGGCCCCAGGAGATAGAACCCAGGACCTCCTGGTTGGGGGATGACCTCAATAATAATGTCGCCCATGATTTATTTATTTTTTTCCGGACATTCAGTATGATTTAGACACCACTGTAAATTTTAATTAATGCTTGCAACAATGACAGCTGTGACAAATATCATAGTCTCTCAAACCCTCACCTTGATAGTCCTTTGAAGTTTGAGAATCTCACCCTGGTCGCCATTTCCAGATCCTGCCGTTTGTGATGCCTGAAACACAAATTTGAGTAACGTTAATACAATGTAGTACGACAAAGTATTTGTCAATACAAAGATAGTACAGATCGTGGTCATATAGTGTTTGCAAAAAATACTTGTTTGGAGTACCAGAGGAAAGGGGGCTTAACGCATCAGGACAATTCAGACGTCTTCTGCTGCGCCTACCTGGGACACACGCCTCCAGTGGGACACCTCCCCCTCCAGGCGCGCCACCTCGGTGGTCAGCCGGTTGATCTCCTGCTGCGACCAGATGGCGTCGCTGAGGTCCATCTCGTCGCCGTGGAAGCCCTGGTGGGACCCCGACGGGCGCGGCAGGAAGGAGGAGACAGACGAGGAGGTAGCGGTCGTGGAGGCAGTGGTAACAGGAAGCACGGCGGGGCTGGTGGAGGCCGACTGGGCGGACTGCTGCAGCGTCTGGACCTCCTCCTGTAGGCCACTCTGCCGGGCTTTCAGGTGGCTGATCTCCACCTGGGAAGACACGGGAAAACCTAAGACTCGACTAGACCCGCTAAACTTAGTATAAACTTAAACATCCCTTTCCTCATCCAAACCAGGTTTCTACATAGGTTCTTTCCCTTGTTAAATTGCTATTGTTGTGAAGCACTTTGGGCTACAATTCTTGTATGAAAGGTGCTATACAAATAAAGATTTATTATTATTATTATTATTATTATTATTATTAATAAATATCACCATGGAAACAGATCTGTATATTGGTAAATGTCAAGGAAAATTATTTCACTTTTATGGCTATGTGTATTGTAATCAAACATATTTGTTGCCCTGGTTTATACAGTTATTCCAGGCTGTCCACACGAAAACGTTATTTTACATAGCACGAATCCAGATCGTACACAAT
>OMKK01041694.1:0-22720 GCA_900302305.1 Polymixia japonica | reverse complement strand
CTGTCTGACAACCTGTGTGTGTGTGTGTGTGTGTGCGTGTGTGTGTGTGTGTGCACTCCCTGTTTGTCTGACTGTCCGGCTGACACTGTGTGTGTGTGTTTTATCTTGTTAATATCAGTAGTTACCTGGCAGCATTGATATTTGGGTACAGGCTGTCTGACTGACTGACTGACTGACTGACTGACTGACTGACTGTCTGTCTGACTAACTGCTTTGTGTGTGGCATTGGTTCCTGCTCTGTAGCTGGTGGACCACCTGAGCAGCACTGAGCTCTGGGACCAGGGGGGAGAGCAGAGAGGATGGAGAACACACACTCTCTGGGACCACTGGCACTGTAGGACTCTATTATATATGTGCTTGTGTGTGTGTGTGTGTGTCTCTGTCTAAACAAGTAGATGCCTCAAATAATTCCTCCAGTGTAATTATTTGTCTTGGTTTCCTGGTAACACCTCATATTGTTCTCTGTGCCTCAGGTGGTGGTGATGACTACCTCTACACCCTACATACAGACAGCTATTCGCATTGGACAGAAAACAGTGATTCTATTGGTCAATACTACATCAAGGAACTCTCTGATTGGTCAACACCTCAGAATACACTGACCCCATAGATCTGCACTGACAAGAATATACCAATCCTTTAGGTAATCAAGAGTTTCTCCTGTTGGTCAATAACAGTCATTTAATTGCAAAAAAGTATTTTTTATATTGCTGACTTTAAAGTTTTTTTTAATTGATCACACCAGTCTGTCAGTCGCTCACTCTGTCTGCTGAGCTAAGCAAGCTGAGATAAAGATCCTGTTCCAAGCCAAGCTTTACATCCGTCATCATCACTATAGTTCACTATGGGTCACTGTCACGCAAACACCAAAAAAAACCAAGCTTGTGAAGTAGCTAGATTTAATTTCAGTGGTTACAGCTGTGTAGAGAGTCAATGACCACATTTACACCAGTTTTCCAATATTAACCCAAATAAGGCAATACTCTGAATAAGACACGCCCATGTAAACATAGTCCAAATAAGGTCTTAACCAGAGTAAACATATTCCAGTTAAAACATGAGGAGTATTCTGAGTTAAGTTATTTCAGGGATGTTTAGATGTAACATGTAATATATAAACTATGAATTAGAGTTTTTGCGACATTTTGCTTCCCAGTTGAAGATAGTGGCAAGGTTATACCATGGCAGTAACAGGACAGGAGGGAAACATAGGAGTATGTAGGGGCCAGTAGGGGCCAGCAGGGGCGCCTGATGTTACCATCATTATTCAGACTATACTTCAATGCATGTAAAGGGGAATATGAACGGAATAGTTCTTTACACAACTCATAAACAGCTTAATCGGACTATTGTCTTATTTGGAATAAGGACCTTGATTATTGTGTGCATGCAATCGTGGTCATCGATTGATCTCCTGACTGAGCCTTGCTTTAACTTTAACGCTTATATGTTGAAACAGAAACTGTGCTAGTAGGCTACGGAGAAGGCAGGCCTTAAATAGTTTGTAGGCTACATTGGAATGCGAAACATACAGGCATGGGTCCTGGTTTAAACAAAGTAGACTACACTAGAACATAGCATATAGCATATCAAGAAAAAGTCTGTGAATCACAGAGGAGTACATCCTATACCACAGCCAGACTGCTGGATGCTACACTTTACCTTGCTGGATGTGGGGGAACATAACACTGCCCATAAAATAATCCCTCAAGCTTTCAGTGTTCATCTTTAATCTTTTGGTTGGCATCTTTAATATTATATATTGAAATTGTAACAGTAATTTGTTACAATAATATATACTAAGAAATATAATATATTACTGTAACCCATTTTGAAGTAGTGCAGTACAACCCAACACTGATAGGAGTCCTACAAAGTATAATGCAGAACTAGGCATGACAGTGAGTCAGGTTTGATAGCAGAAAACAGACCTAACTGATGTTATGAGGAGCAAAACGTCTTTCATCAGTTGTCACGGTTTTGTGTGCAAGGCTGCAGATATTCCCTGCATTTGATTGTTGGGCTCTACAGGTCTTTAAAATCACTCCATGTGGTCCTGATGTCTTACTCACATCTTTTCATATTGCTGGGTTGACAGAGAGACACAACTGTTGTTGTATTTTGCTCCCCTGAAATGTCCAATAAAGTGCCTTGTTGGGTGTCTTAATTACATTATGATTATGTATTATGTTTGCTGTGCCATTTTCCTTGCTTGTTTTGTGTATGTTTATGTACTGTATTATGTACACTAAGATATATTTGCAAATGTTAAAAACCCGATCCCTCATTGCATTGAAAAACGTACAATATTAGTCAAAGGATTAACACTATATGACAAAGCAATCTGAGTTTTACATTTATTGTGAGGTTGTAAAATGTTTGTCTATATTTTGTAATGTTTATAAAACCTGGAGTGAAATATACCTATAGTTTTGGTGACAGTACTGTATATAGAGAGTATTTTTTCCATCTACAAGTCAAATTCTTCAAGCACATATGAATATAGCCAAAATGTACATTAGTGGCCTTCAACCATGTGCCATTGAGGTTTTCAGTTCAACCAAACACTACATCTTCAACAAAGGAAGGGATAACTACTGTACAGTATATAGTGAAATCAGCTGGGGCCTCCATAGTGTAGCATAGTTTGGTTGGAATAAAAAACCTGCATACTCTTGTGCCTTGATGGCATATGATTACAGACCACTAATTTAGATGCTTGACAAAGTTATAAAATATTGCATATTTAAGGTTAGAGCCATAGGATGCTCAGGAGGACCAAAACTGAATGGATGATTTTGATTGACTTTAAAAATAGGTCGTGCCACATTTTGTACTGTGGTCAGAGAAGCCATTAACAAGTGATACTGTCTGCAGTATTCAATATAGAGTTGAATGTTGATCATATATATGTAGGATATTTTTAGTCTTCCGTCAATCATATGTCTTGCGCTGTCCCTTCACACTATATGTGAGCTCTGATTGTCCTTGTAGAACTTGTCAGTATGTACTGTGCTACCAAGTTGAATACCTGTACATTTGTTATACTTTGAGAGTGAAAAGATTGTGACTAAGAGTTACCGTAAGAGAGTCTAGGTGGGTTCATGGGATGCTGCAGTCTTCCTTAGCTTCCCTTCTTTTTTGTCTTCAGGAAGTTGCAAAACCAACTTGCCTATGTTACCGGCCTCAGGCCTAGGGGTTACCTGGACTCAGTAGCAAACCTTACTGCACATCTGGAAAGAGCTGTGGAGCAAAAAAGAAACGCACACATAAAATGTAGTGTTATCAATTCAAACACATTTATTCTGTCGTGAACTTGTTGATGTCTTGAGCTTAGCGCTCCCTACAGCACCACCTCTGGTTAAATGGAGGAATCACCTTTGGTAAATATACTTAATTTTTCAATTTAACCCTCTATAGTAAATATCTACTATTGATTTAATCTTTATTAGGTTTCACTATTAAAAAATAAGGGGGTGTCTGTTTTTCTCCAACATCCTCTAACGGCAACTTCCCGGCCCTCTACACCTACAACACCTTTAAGCAATATTCACGAGAAGGTATTCTTTACTGTTATTACTGCAGTGACAGTGGGGGAAAAAAGCATAATGTGACTTTCTCCAGAAAGGTGAAAACTCAAAAAAATGTTTACATACCTTAGGGGCTTCTGTATAGCAACATACAGAGTAGAAGGTGTTTGAAAGTGGCAAACGCTGACCAGGGAAATGGGGGAGCATTTATCATCACAAGTACACAACAGGACTTCAGCCTTATTCTGGCAGAGACAGCCACTGTAAATCATTATGACGGTATGCAAATGAGCAAGAGAATACCCACGTGCACATCATATCTACGTATTTTGTGTATAAAATAAAACTGTCATGAGTGCATCCTTTGTTACATTTCCATATGCAGATTCTCTAAAGCGACAAAGCTTCTGTGTCCCTGTCTCCTGCCTTTCTCTTTCTGGAGAAATGGTTCATGGTGGCGGGGGATCAACAACATAATGGTAGAGATATGCCATGGTTCACACATAAAAGTGTTATGCAAACTATGAAAAAGCCTTGCAAAAATTAGGAAATAAATTAAAACTATATTGACCTTCCTAGAGTATCGTTTCATGAAGTTTCATCTCAACAGTATTTAAATTTGATTCTCCTGCTCTAGTTTTAACATGTAGGCCTACAGTATAATAGTCTGAAACTTGTTTCAGTCTATTATGTTCGTTACAACGTAAAATTGTTACCACGTTTTATCTTTCTAATGGTGTTCAACAAGTGAAATTAATTTTACTTGATAATTAATTTGATAATTAATTTTTCTACACTAACACTAAACTACTGCCAAAACACACGATCTAACAAAGAGATGTAATCATCCTTGTGTCATTTTGGATGAGAACCTATGACAAAACCTATTATAATTATAATCCATAACTGTCAATGGATGTTTATGCCCAGAAGTGTAATGACAGCAGGTATTTAAATACAAGTAAAGGTTTTGATTCATTGAAAACCTCTGGAGTTTGAACTGCAGGGTGACAGAGGCAAAAATGATAATGATAATGTGTGTACAGAGAAAAACTACAGATATAAATCAGTGTCGGACCATTTGCCTCCTTAATGTAGAAGGGAAGTTTAGAGTAGTGGCACGGGGGCTGTCAAATGACTTGGAAAGAAATAGGTTAATTGACACAACAGTGCAAAGAGCTGGAATACCAGGTGAAAGCATTAGGAAAAGAACATTTTATATTTATTTGGTTTGTCCCATAGACATGGCTGTAACAAGCATCTGTTTGAGCGTGATGAGAAAACAACTGAAGAGTGGCTTGTCAGGGAGTCGGGGTGTGTCAAGGTAAAAAGAAAAGGCTTCTCATCTCTGAAAGTATATGGTATGGAAATGTAATGCAAAACTACAACACCTTGTCAGACAGAACTGGTCTCTTGTCAATTTGGGTGTAATTCCCATGACATCCAGTAGGGTGTGTTAATGCAACATAAAAACATTTCTCAATGTCACTGTATACAGCAGAAATAATACTTATAGGCCTAAGTGTTAGACAGAATAAGTTAAAGAAATAAAACCTTACGATTTTTTAAATTAAAAAATAATTATATTCTGCCACAGTTCTTAAAGAGGTACTGTACACATAAATGTGTTTGTTGAGCTGTAAACTAAATTATGACTGTGCTTTGATGAAACACATCAATACTGGTGTTCATATTGACATTGACACCAAATTTATAAAAATCAGCATTTCAAAGTTTGAAATGGCTCAACACACCATCTACTGTTTCAAATCAGCCTGAGCTTTGCAAGGCCAATGCTGACACTGAGTCGACTGTTTGGGACTCATCTATGTCATGAAATGTATATAAGAAAAATTATGTCAATGAGCAACTCCTGCCCTCCTGCCCCACACATACACGCCCCCAAAAGCTGCCAGTGTGTATTCAGCCTTTGCGTAACACATAATGCAAGTACATTTAATGACTTTTTTTAATCTTAGGAATGAGTGTAAGTAACAGGAGCAGCACCAATTGTAATTTCTCCTCCCCAAATGACTTATCAATTTCAGTTCAAATAGGTATTGTGGCTTGATCTGATGAATAACAGGGCCTTTTATTAAGACCAAAGATGGGGCACACAGAAATAGAAAACTAAAGACAGGGTTAACCTATATTTATAATGTGGGAAGGCAATGTAGCAAAGAGCTGGAATGCCAAACAGTGCCAACACGAACGCAGATACAACTCCGAGCTACAGTACATATAACATAGGTCAGCCAAAATGTTTTGGCAGTATCACCCTCCTGCATAGCTAACACACTGGTCAGTCACAAAGATAGAAATGAAAATAATGACTTCACAACGCAAGATTAGGAAGTTTGTAGTTTATTAAAATTCTATATGGTTAATTCTAAATGGGTATAAAAAAAACAGTTGAAATCAATGCGAAAATTCTTAAGCAATTGTGAGTGTACAATATATGGTCCAGTGTGCTCTACTCATTTCAAGTTTATTACAAAACAGCATTGTTTACCCCTGAAAGCCACTCAGTGAATGTCGAGTATTTTCCAGAATAAAACAGTTAACATATCGCTTTTTGCCTTGCTACCTCTACCTGTCTCTGAAAATATAGAATGAAAGAATGTTCCAAATCTCCAGAGTGGCCCAGCCACCATGAGGTCTGTTTACAAATCAAATAATAAATACAGGTATCGAAATGGGCTAAAACAGCAAATCATTTTGAAAATATATTCCTCATGAATACCCAGGATCATACATCTGACTGAGATTATGTGCTGTTCAAAACCCTCTTTTCTACTTTTTACAGTGCAACAGTATGGCAGGCAATGATAGCAGTGCTTTCATAAAAAAAAAGAAAAGAAAAGAATGAAATGAAACATAAGAAAATTATATACAACATCATGGAAAAGCAGTGGTTTCATCTTTTGGTCCTGTGTCCATTACAGACAGAACTGCTTTTGAAAATGCTTTCTCAAATCAACAGTAGTTTCCACAAGCTTCTCTGAAGGTCTGTGTGGGGAGAGAAGAAAGTGAAACAATTTTCAGTTGAGAATAGAGTAAAATACATCTATGCAAGATGAAAAACACAACCTATGCAGAGCATCGACAGCTAGGTTCTTTGGGGGCTATTTCTTCTTCAGAGACCAGTTTTTGATGGGTATTTCTTGGGTACAAATCCACCTAAAACCACTTAAGGGATAATATGGACTGGAATTTTACCACTTTTGCCTTGGTTGGAGTAAGATCAGTGGCTTATATTTTAGATCTGTGATGACGTCAAATTTCAATGCCTGTATTTGTTTTGACCTGTTACAATAGTGGGTAGTGCTCTAGCAAGAGCGATTGACAAAGCATAATGAGGAATCAGTGGTATGGTGACAAGACAGATTGATAAAACATTTACACAACTTAAATAGTAGGCATAGGGGAGAGAACTACTTCCTCTTTTTTCAACTTCCTTTTTACGCCATCAATTGTGTCCCAATTCAATTTTAAATGGGTGCCAGTTGGAATTAAGTATCTAGGGGTTAAACTCTAGATTAAATAATTACTTTAAATTATGACCCACTATTGAGCAAAATTAAAAATAATCTGGATAAATGAGGAGCACTGAGATTATCACTGGGGTAAAGTGAATGTAGTCAAAATGGTTGTAGCTCCTCAGTTTAATTATCTCTCTATGATGCTTCCTTTAAAGATCTCTAATTTGATTTATAAGTAGTACAAAAAAATTATCAAAGATTTTCTACGGGATAAGAAGAATCCCCAGAATCAAAATGAGTAAAATGTGTATGGGCAGGGATAAAGGAGGACTTGGTTTACCAGGTGTCAGGGCGTATAATCTATCTTTCGAGACAACCAAATTAGCTAAACATTGGGTTAGCGCTGATCCGGATTTATATTGGGTAACTATAGAACGGAGCCTGGCTGCACCATATTGACCCAATACCATTCTATCACAACAGGTGGAAAATAAGAGTCTAAATCCCATACAGTCTTACTCAAGGAGTGTGTGGAGTACAATCCATAAAGCTTGTGTCGCATTTAAACCAGTCATACTCTTCACTCTGGAATAACTCTAAAATATGCATTGGGAAAAGAATAGTATACTGGAAAGAATGGCAGTCTAAAGGAGTAAATACAATTGGCGATTTGTATGAGAAAGGTATAGGATATTTTTACCATATCTCGATCTGCAGAGGAAATATAAATTTGTAAGTAAAGGGAATTTCTGTGAATGAGACATTGTATTGGTAGTACATTCAAGAACGGTGAACCAAGCAATCATTTAACTGAATACTTCATGTTACCTCAGAAAGTTCCTAAACCTTCAGTGTTCAAACACTCCAAAGGTGATTCCTGCAACAATCTCAAAGTAATATGACAGAAGGACCTTGCAACTGATATTGAACATGAGTGGTCAGATATTATATCAAATGTGGGAAAAAACTTCAGAGAAGCTAGAGGGAAATTTATTCAATAGAAAATAGTACACAGATATTACTTAGTCTGACATCGCCAGACCAATTCGCGAATTCATCTGGAACCTCTCGGTTCATTTTCCAAGGGGCATTATCAATGGGTGCAGAGCAAAATGCCTCTGGACGCAATTGGTTAGACCTACAACCAATCAGAGCAACGAAGCATGGATATACTTGATCTGATTGGCATTAGTGGCCATCTTGGTTGTTTACGGAATTGCCTCAACAGTGCTCCTCTGTACAGTCATCGTATCAAACCCGCCCCATATTAGATAAACGGTTGTGATTGGTCCAGCCCAAGTCAGGCAAACAGGAAGGGGACCAGATAAATCTGCCAGAGCAAATAAAACATGAGCTCGGAGATTTGTCTGGTTCCCAGACTAGATATTACTGGACACCAACTAGACTTCACAAAATAGGAATTGCTGACAACTATCGATGCTTGAAGTGTAAGAGCGAGCTGGGGGCATATTTGCACATGATCTGGGAGTGTTCCATGGTTCACCCATTCTGGTGAAAAATTTTGGAGATATTGGGGAACTGGTTGAGTTCTCCTTGGTGACAAGACAATGATACCTGATATAACGAATAACAAATTCAATATTTTAAAAGTTGGTCTTATCACAACTGGAAGAACGCTAGGTGTTTTGTTAAATTCTTCATCAGTCTGTCAGTCACACAGTTTTCAATGTTAAAATATGACAAAATAACTGTGATGGACTAATAAAGTTTCTGTAGCATAAGAAGACAGTCCGAAATCACCTGGTCAAAAATAGTTAACATGTTGCATTGAGGAAACCAATGAATCACCATGGAACCGCGAGACGTGCAAAGGCTGCATGCTTTCTGGAGGGACACAACAGTATCTCTTACCATGTTATAATTGAGAACCCTCAGAACCTCCATGCGCATAACCACCTTTAGATTTCATCTGGGCTTGAACAAGGTCCACCTACAAACACAAGGTTACAAATATTAAGTGAAATGGCTAATGTAGGTGTGTATGTGGCTAACACGTATTGTGTTGGCTGTGCATACAACTTACTGATGCCAATCCTATGCCCATGTCCCCTGAGCCTACATGTGTGGTGTGAACAAAGTTTGTTGGCTCCCCGATCATAGAGCGATCTATTCGCCGTCGCCTTTTCTGAAAATGATTAAAGAAAAAAGTTTGAGCAATAATAATATACTGTCGTTATTTTGCATGCTCAAAACTCGGACCCGTCTATCAAATGAGTCAAACAGGCAAAAAGTATTCCACTGATTGTACATAACTGTAGGACTTTCCTTGCTGATAAATGTATATAACATTTGCAAAACTTTTACTTCTCTGGTACAACGTCCATTTCTGAGGGGTTTCAATAAATCATTACGTTAAGCGAAATACTTTTTCGCTTTTCAGCTCGTTATCTTCCTCTTCGATGTTCGTCGTTCTCAAATATGTACGACGAGGCGTCGTTAATTACACCTACTCAAGCGAAAGTAAACAGTATGCCGAGACACACTATTTACTGCTTTCCTGTTACTTTTTCAATCAACGTGCGTGTGCTATGTTTGGTCAATAGGACATGGGTCAACACTGTGTGTCACCATTTTAAGACCTGGACCCCCATTCTATATTCCATTGCATTTTCTTGTGAAGAAGGGGGCTCACATTTTCAGTAATTCTATAATTAATTATAATTATAAGGGGGAAGGTGCATGAGATATTGTATATTAACAATGAGGATGCCACCCAATACCCCAAATATTTTTCTACATTATTTCTTTTGAGAACATCAATACTTGAGGTCAGGGGGTGTTGCTTAACTCTTCTGTTAATTGTGGGCCTGTAAAGCCCTTTGAGACTGTAATGTAATTAAGGCTATATAAATAAATTTGACTTGATTTAAAGCTAAAGTTGCTCTGGAGGTTGTCTGAAACAATTTTCCTATTAATTCATAAACTGAAAAAAGAGACAAGGAATAACAACCGTTTTCTACCAACTGATTTAATACTTACAGGTTGAGGCTGCTCAGCAATGCAGCAGCTGAAACACACCCAGAACTCAGTCATTCTGAGGCAAACAAAGCGGCCGCAGCAGCTTCCTCTCTCGGTTCGCTTGTCTCTCTCTCTCTGTCTTCCTGTTTGTAATGTCGCTAATGCCACAAACACGCTGGAAACTGATCACAGACAAACCACTGGTTTCTCTGGGGCAAACAGCCGATGCACGCAGGCGATGGTCCGCCAGCCCTGAGGCAAAACACTCCTATGGACACAAAGAAGTTGGAAAAATTAAAACAACTTTGTTTTTGTCCCTTGAATAAAGACAGATGTCATGTTCCACATTGGCCATCATGTCAATGCTGTGTTTTACTTTGGTCATGGTTTTAGACTGGGGTACTTTCAACCACCTGCTCGCGTGACATGTTTCACTTTCCCTTGGATAAAAAAAAAAAGAGTTTGCTTTTATTTGATGGTTATAAGTTGAATCCTAGGGAAACGCGGGATTCGTAGACTGTGTAGCCATGTTCTTGCCCTCCGTGCCGCTGCATTTGCAGACTCCTGTGGTGAAAGCCACAACTGATGAGACAGCCTCTCTCCAGAGAGGAAGGAACATCAGTTTACATACAGCTCTGCTGCAGACAAACTCTTACTGTTGTTTTGTCATCCATCTTAAAGCAAACACATTCTATCTGTGTGACTGTTGGGACACAATTTCCCAAACTAAGTTAGCTAGCCTTTCACTTTGATAACTGCTTGGCAGCTGTTGGATTATAATACTTGCCATGATTAAATCTATTGTGTCCTGTGACGCATGCTTTTAAATACATTTCCTGTATTCTGACAGTTTCCAGGTGCACAGAGTCAGTGTGTTGTGCAGTATGGGTGAACACAAACTAAAACAGGCTGTCCTGGCAATCAATGATAACACTTTGAAGCTTTTCTTACTATTCTAGTAATATGCAAAGGTTAATGCTTTACATAACGACGCAAGGCTAACATGGTCATTGATAAACCAATGCAAAGTACACCATTACTTATAAGCATCTTAGCTTATAAACATAACATCTTCAACCAGGTATCCTCACCCACAAATAAATAGAGTTGAAGGAGTGTTAAAGTTTAAAATTCATCACCGTTTTACTCACCTAATATGACAAACAAAAGAGGTAACTCAATTTGTCTAGTTCACACAAGACTTTCCTTGGACATTATTTGAAATAGGGATGATATCAGAAAATGCATTCTACGTCTATATTACACATTATGCTGTTATGCTCGATTTTAAGTTTTCTAGGTAATATCAATATATTTGTAGGAGTTAGGAGCATATGCTTAGTGATATATAATATAGTGGCACAATAGAACACTGTGGACATCTCAAATGTTGGGGATTTTTGTGCAGTTATACAACTTTTTTAATGACCTGAGAGATGAGAATAATACATTAGCACGCATAAGAGCTGGAATAGGAAAAGGCAAGGTTAATGGACTATGCTTGGTGAGGAAAAATGGCCTTAACTGTCCATCCTAAACTTGAATAGTTAGGCTTTTATGCAGGTGACAGTCTAAGACAAGGAAGAGCTGCACCACTGGCTGAACATTTGGTTTTCCCCCCCGTCCCTAAAGGGGAAGAATAATCTAGAACTATATACGGAAATACGTTTAAATTAGACTATACAATACACATTTAAATGTTGTCGCGATCAGACATATGTCTTAATCGAGCCATTTCGGCTAAAAGAAATCAAGGCGACAGGCGAATCAAAATGCTTCGCTAAAGGCCAAGTAATATCTGGCTGACATTACTGGAGATGTAATCCAATCACACATCATTCAAATAAAACAGCGGTCAGACACATTTAGGTCCCCAAAGGAATCAGACTGATTAATTTGATGGTGATTTGAATGATTGCTGAAGATACCTGTGATATCGGATTATACCAACGTAATCGGTATTTACAAACAAATGAACGTTACGTAACTTCATACTACTACGATTTAAAGGAGAAAAAAGCTATATACCACACGGCTAAAATTTAAATTTTGTTGCTGAATTCTTAAAATTAAGATGTCTAGCGGGTTGTATTATCTTGAAGGGATGTTGCCGATTAAAGCAGTGCGGTAACGTTATCGTTGGCGTTAGCTACAGTTAGCTAGCTAGCAGGGAGCATCAGGTCTGACAGGCAGCGTTAGCTAGTTAGCTAGCTAGCAGGGAGCATCAGGTCTGACAGGCAGCGTTAGCTACAGTTAGCTAGCTAGCTAGCAGGGAGCATCAGGTCTGACAGGCAGCGTTAGCTAACAAGCAGCTCGTCTCACAAAGTAATCCGAATGCCGAAAAAGGACCAATGTTCAAATAATTCCAGGCATGTGGACGTAAATCTGCAAGCTACATGTTTCTCCGTGTCGTTTCCGTGTGTGAAAAAACAATTAAACAAAACTCACCAGAATAAGTGGCTGGCTTGACGAGGAAAAGCTACGATCGACTGAATGCTAAAAAAAACGCCTCTGCAAAAGATCCGGAACTGCGCTTGGTGATTACGTCAACTTATCACATTTCCGGTTAACGTCCTGACAACTTCCGTTTTGACCCACGTTTTCACAGGACACACTTTTATTGACGGATCACGTTGGATTTGTGTTCTAAATATTCAGGATGAGGCCATTGACAGATGAAGAAACTAAAATACTGTTTGAGAAACTTTCTAAATAGTGAGTAGTCATTGATTACATTGTGATATATTGCCTTTCAAATTATGCGTAGATAATGAACCTTAGCACAGCCAGCATTAGCTTGCCTGTTAGCCTGTATGTGATTGTGCCTCATTTTCTCCAACAGCATCGGTGAAAACATCAAACTTCTTGTGGATCGACCTGATGGCACCTACTGTTTCAGGCTTCAAAATGACCGTGTGTACTATATGAGGTAAAATAAGATTAACACTAAAGCCAAATTACTGCTAGAATTGCACAAAGGCAGCAGCAATAAGTGAAACATTTTAAGAACCAATATTATTATTATGTTGTCAAAACTGTATCTTATACCTACAGTGAGAAAATTCTTAAGTTGGCTGCAAACATTGCCCGTGCCAAGCTTGTGTCTGCGGGTACCTGCTTTGGCAAGTTTACAAAGACAATGAAGTTCCGCTTGCACATCACAGCTCTGGATTTCCTGGCCCCCTATGCCAAGGTAAAGATGCCTTTGAGCCACTATCAAAATCAAATACTGTACTTCCAAAACACACTTAACCAAGAGTATTGCCTTACAAAATAATGTACATCATAAACGTGTTGTCGTGGGCTCATGACACAAGGATGGGAATTAATCAGGTTGCTCTTAATTTACATGTGAACATAGTCCAAGCTAATCTTTCTCAGATACATTTGCTAATGCGTACTTGAGTAACTGAACATCTGAAACATTCAGTTCAAGGTGTGGGTGAAACCTGGCGCAGAGCAGTCCTTCCTTTATGGGAATCATGTGCTGAAATCTGGGCTTGGGAGGATCACAGAGAACACAATGCAATACCAGGGAGTTGTGGTCTACTCCATGGCAGATGTGCCCCTGGTAAGTTATGGAGTTGTGGTCTTACAGAGCTAATTTGGTAGAGCATAGCTCTTACACTGCCAAGTGTAGGGGATTAATTCATTTATTTTTAGTAGTAATGGTAAAAAAATATATATATTGTTCATTTTTAGGTAGCATCAATTTATTTTTAGAAACACATGCTAGTAAAATGATCAAACAAGCCACCTGCTTCACAAACAGTTAAATGCACTAATAGTGCCCACACAGATGGCACTTTTCAACTGCAATATTTGACAAATGTTTTATGGTCCATAAAGTAGTTATGTATATATGTCCCTATTTTTGGTATCTATATTTTCAGTAAGAGAACGATCTTTGAGATTGCCACTTTAAAACAAATAATTGTATTTTAAAAAACAAACTTTTCTTTCACAGGGCTTTGGAGTTGCAGCAAAGTCTACCCAGGTGTGCAGACGAGTGGACCCTATGGCCATTGTTGTGTTCCATCAGGCAGATGTAGGAGAGTTCATTAGAAATGAGGACACACTAACATAGACACAGGCAGGCTGTATCACAAACTGGACTGTCAATTATTTTTATACACCCTTGTGCTTAAACGCCATTTTACACATGTTCAAACCTTGGAAGCCTCCCTGTGCAACCAGTCTTCAATTATTGGCTACCAAGCAGCGCCTCTGTTGTTGGAATTAAGTGCCTGGCTCAAGGGCACCCTGACAGTAAACGTTAAGAATTGCTCCCATTTCCATGCCGTCAACGGATCTGAACAAGAACCATCTATTCACTGCCTGTTCCACTTACCTTTGGACCACATCTGCCCTGCCATCTACTGGATGTTGTCATTTCATCTCAACGAGCCAATGACTGGAAGAGCCTCAGAAGTGTAGAAGAGACATCACCAGCCTAAAAACATACTGACTCTGGCTTTATGTGAAAACTTGTGAAAATTAAAGGGATTGTTTATTTTGCAGCATTTCTTAAATGGATGTCATTGTAAGTCCTACATTATTTCTGATTTTGGACTTCAGAGACTACTTAACTGAACTGCAGCCAAAATAATTATTGAGATGTTGCAGTTTTGCAGCTGGCTAATTTCTTATATTGATAACTTGGAATTTACCCCACATTTAAGTTAGAAAACTACATGCTTTATGAACTGAATTGGTTGTTTTCTCCTAATAATTATCAAGCCCAGATTTAAAAATAAAGTGTCCAACACAGGAGCAAAGTATGAGATCTGATTGTTTTTAAATGCAAAGGTATTTTATAATAACCAAACCAGTAATACAAAAACAAAAAACAGTCAAAACACTGACTTCCAACAAAGTTGAAAAACAATGTGCACATTCCCCATTTCTTTTTACATGAAAAAAAAAAAAAGTCAGTACAGGTTCTATATCACAAGATTCATGTTATTCCTATTGAGAGCCTGAACAATTTCAAATAAAAATAAAACATAAACCTGTCAATATTAATTGACTGTTTGAGACCACATGAATAAAAATAAATTCATAAGTTGAGTGGTGTTCTGCTTGAACAGGAAATCACCACCATGGACAAAACTAGCTCCATATGGGATGTATCTCCAGAATAGCAAAACAACTGTTAGCTTAGTTCCACTTTTAAGTCTCAAGAGTCAGTTTCACACCAGATTCAACTTCTTCATGGTCCTCCATCTGTCCTTGAGGTTGACATTTGTTCGATTCCCAAAGGAGTATTTTGACTGAATTTTAGACCAGTTACCCTCGCCATAAATGGCAACTGCATCTTTCAACATCTGGGTCTCTTGGTAAGTCCAGGTCTGCAAAACAACAGATACAACAGAGGATATTTACCTTTTTTTTGCTATGGCACACTTGAGGTGATACACAGGTACAATGCAGACCAATGGAAATGCAACACAAAACGTAACATGGTTGTAAGGCTAATAAATACAAAGATGATACAAGGCACAACACTCAGTGTATAGTAGCTATTTCTCTTCAGCTAATCAGGAAACAGCACAGGCCAGTACCATAGACTGGAAACATGGTGGATTTCACACCCTGTCTTTGCCCTTTATTGATAAGTGTTACTGCTAACACTATGAGCAAGTTACTGTCACTGTCATCCATTTCTTTATTTTTTTTCTTGCCAGGTAAACACAAACAGAAATCCATCTAATCCAATTAACACTATCAACACAGAAATAGTGGGGTATGCCAGTGTGTCATTGCTATGGAAACGGTCATCTGTGTCTGTGCGCATTGCTTTGATGTGAATGGCCCAGTTTTAGAAAGTTTGCGATGAGACGTCTGGGGATTCTTTTGCAAGTTGCATCCATTCTCGTTGCGAATCATTGATCTGAAAGAGCCTTAAGAAGCAGGTGGAACATACAACTACATGCAAAGGTCAAGGCAATGACTCCTACACAAGGTACCTTAAGAATCTCCAATTCAGAAACCAATACTCTTTCAAGGCCGTAATTTCAAGTGTTTATTCACATGTATTAGGATGTGAGTCAAGATGTGAATAAACACAAAGTACACAAACACAATAATAACCTGATGTGTGCCAGGTTATTATTCAAAACTTGGCCAGACGTGGTGCAATTCTAAGAAGTGTCAAGACCTGGGAATTATCACATTAATTTGACAACTTAACTTAGAACTTTCCAGATCCCAATAACACTCAGGCTAGAATTCTTATTTAAAATGCAGATGTAAAAACATCAATGAAAAGGCAGGTCTAGAAAGCTTACCGTCTTTTTGCGACTTGAGCTCGACGAAATGCTGCTGTTGTCTCTTTGCCGTTTGGAGCCCTGTTTATCGTTTTGGTCTCTGCAGTTGAAGAGTGACTCTTCATCACTCCATATTTCCTTTGCTTCCTTTGCGTTCTCGTACAGGTTTTTCCTGTGAACAAGAGTAAATCCCTTGAAATAAATAAATCAGGAGATCTACATCCTATATGACCTGGAATCTCTGATTTATATCAATTACATGATATTTCAGCCTATGTACACATGGGGGTGTTACGCTCGCTTGCAATTCTGCTTGAGTTCGTTTTCATTATCCTTTAGGTTAATCGGTTAATCAAAAGACATTCTTAAAGTGATAATCTGTAACTTACACAACCATTTGTGTTTGAACAACAGTTCCCACAGTTCAGTTTGCTAGGTTACACTTCCACAATGCTTTTGCAGAAACCCCATTCAAAACAACTGGTGTTTGTGTGTGATAATGTCAAGTGAGATGGTATGTATATTTCAATGTACATTTCAGAAATTGGTGCTATAAAATCAATTTTGTACGTGTTACTTTTAGTAACACTGCGCTGGAACTGATTTTTTCCATGGAATGTCACCACCGACACTGAAATTTCCATTCAATATAACAGGGAATGCAGAGTAATTCATCTGACAGGAGTGGGTTGAATCATCACTGTGAGGATGATTGATATGAGTGATTGTAACAATTAACAGTGCTTTAAAAATAGTGCTTTAAAATACATGTAAAAAAAATTTTAATTACACTGGATAACTGTACTTAAATTAACATCTTTATTAACAAACTAGAGGTATTAGACATTTAGAAAAAATAAATAAATAAATTCACACAATTCTTACAAATTTGAACATCTAAACTACAGCTACAAAAATGTAACAAAAACTACACACATCTGAATATAAATCTTAACTTATTGAACTTCACTTGTGTCAGTGAGTGTTCCATTGAATTGTTTAATAGTCCCAATTCAGCAGCTGCAGGTTGAAGTATTTCTTAGTTGAAGTTTTCCAATGTGATGTACACAATACAAAGCCATTGGTCCATTTCAGTGAACTAAATCAAAGAAGTGAACCAGGAAGTGAGAGCGATAAACATACTATATGCACAAGACCAAAAGAGAAGTATAATGTTTGATACAGATCGGTTTGATAGCACGGCACACGCACATGAGTATTTTTGCGAGAATAAAGTAGTTGCAATGCTTAAAAAGTTCAGCACAGAAGAAATAATGGAAGTAATTGTATAGAATAGTGAAGATGGAGAATTGGGACCATACCGCTGTTTTTCCAATGATGAGACTAATCATGAAAATTTCTTTACCCAAGTGTTTAAAAGTCATATCGTTAGTTTATTTGTGGTTTCCTTTTGCTTATGCGAGTGTGATTTGATACCAAAGACCTGTGTAAATATAGTTCAACAGTCAAACCCCTTCACCGCATTGTTCAGTTTGCTGTTGTTTTTTTTTTTGTGCTTTTTCATTTCTCTTGGATATATCATAGCCTACTAGCTATACGTACACTGCATGATTTTTCTTTATATAATTGTGTTGCTCAGTTTGTATTACGCTAAGATATTAAACCATCATAGCAAAGAAAAGTTGACCATTCTTAGGTACAGCTGCAGATATGATCTTACAAACCATTTTGTGGAGCAGGCGCCCTTGTTCAGCGCAGAGTCCTTCTGAGGGGTGGAGCTCTTCTGAGGGGTGGTGTTAATAGGAAGCCGATTTGGAGAGCTGTCATACGAAGAGTCTATACAGAGCTCATCACTATCCTCCGAGTTTCTGTATAAAGGAACACACTTTATCAAGACTTGGATCTTAGCCAGTGAAAGATACGTTTCAGAATTTATTTGACCATCTGTATTTTTGGTATATTCAGGTAGATTTATACCTGCTGGCCTGTTCGTGGAGATTCTGTACAGGGGGTCCAGTTGTGTCTGCAGAGCCATGTGGGTCCTCCTCACTGTCTGCTGACATCTGCTTCAACTTGGTGGAGTTTCTGCATGAAAAAACTCTGTGCTCACTCAACCATCTTTCATATAAATGAGGGATCTGTTTTGTCTAAACAGACACTGCACCTGCACCCCCCCCCCATGCACTGTCAGCACACTGATGCATACAGTGATAGAATGAATTTACTTAGTTTAGTTATTCCTCCTTAAAAAGAAAAAAAGACAAAACAAATCCCATTAAGGTTTTAGACATAAAATCCCAAACAACACCTTAAACAAGTCACGTTATATACTGTATATCACCAATTTGTTTTAATGCAGCAGTCTCTGTGGACAAATCGGCAAATAACCCATAAGTAATGTCTTGTGCAGTGTGACGTGTATTTAATCTATGCATTTCTAAGCGAAAAACAATATAAAAAAAATAAAAAAAAATAAAAAAATGTATCAGACCAAATGTGAGACACTCCAATTGATTTCCAGCCAAAAAAACAAAACAAGTGGTCTCGTCTGCTTAACACGATTTTAAGAAAAGACGGCAGTAGAGTCTCTCGCTTCGCCTACATTCTTTTGGCTATGAACATAAAGGCAGACGACAGCTTTTCAACAGGGGGCACCATATTACCGATTTTGACTTTCAAACATTTCTCTGAAAGGTTTTTTTCCCCAACAAGGGTGGAATGTAGGTTGCAACAACTGAATGTAGGTTAAAGCATTTGGACTTACCTGGGGAGTGAAGTGCTGGCGCTGCGTTTACGGATCTTCCGTACGGGGGTTTTGCAGGAGGTATCGGAGCCGAACGGGTCCTCCTCCTCGCTGTCTGACAACTGTTTCACCTTGGTGGACGTTCTACACGACAAGTAATCATACTCAGTCAAGGGCTGGGCACTATATGGAGATTTCCGATATATCACAATGATTATATAAAAATGTGAATATTGAGATAAGTTCACCTCATTTCACCACCTTTGCTTTTAAATATCCACACTAAACAACCTCTCCCTTTCTCTCCTTTGCTCCAGTTCCCTGCATGTCACGATCAACCCACTTGTAGCTCATATGTGGTGTGATGTTCCAAAAATGTACACAAGACATTAAGTGCAAAAAAGTTCATACCGTCTAACTTATTTATGATTATCAGTTCTTATGAAAAGACGTGAGGTTTGAGAGAGAACCACATCATGGACTGGGAAGAGGCAAAGGTCATCAGATCAGAAAACAACAAATACCACCGTTGGATCAGGGAGACCATTGAGATCCGGAAACGTGCCCCCAGGGCTATAAACCGGGATGAGGGGGCCTACATGCTGTCTCATACCTGGGATGCAGTCCTCCATAAACTACAGGACAGCAGGGGGCGCGGTCATCCCACCTATGCAGGTGGGATGGCCAAACCTACATAAAACAGCCGTCTTACGTCACAGCAACATCGCGCAACGTCTCTGAAGAAGACTGCAGATGCACCGCAGTCGAAACTGTCAGGTATGACAAAAAACAAACCTCACGTCTTTTCATAAGAACTGATAATCAAAGACATTAAGTGGATATGTAGTATAGCAAAGAAATATAAAAAATATCGTCTTGTATCAAATTTCACCATTGGCTCCAGCCCTAGCTCAGTCAAACACCTTCCACAAGAATGATGGATCCTAGTTGACTAACAGTTGACTATAAACATAGATGCAAGCAGGAGAGCTACATCCATACATAACAGAGCTGCCCAGTTCATACAGTTTCAACACTGGCCCCTGAGCAGCTCAACTGGAATAGCTGGTGTTGAGTGCTTTGCTCAAGGGCACACTGACAGTAGTTGTTGAGGGAGGGGAGGGCATGTTTAGTTCACTTCCCTCTGCCCTAATGATCTTGAACTGATCCAGGAATCCAAACTAGCAACCTTACAGTGACACGGTCTGTTCTCTGACCTTTAGGGTAACAGCCGTGACCGAAGGCGTCGTTTTCGTAACATAATTATTCGTCACCACCGAGATAGGCATCGCGTTCTTCTATTTTTCTTAAAGGTGCTGTAATCTGTAAGATCGACACTGACGCTAGTGATGTGAATGACACTAATAAACCAAAACAAGAACCGTTTCCTGCTTGTGCAGTCTGAGGGGCTGTTGATGGACTGTCAAAGCAAAACAAAGACCAGAAAATAGTGGGAAACAGAGCCACTGAGACACAATCAAAGCAGAGAGATGGGACGCCTTCAGATGATCACCACTGTGGTGGAAGTTTCTGTAAAATAAAGAGACTTGGAGAAGAGCAATTGTCTTTCTGTGTTCGATCAAGCAGGTTCAATGACAGCACACCAACGTGTGAAGGCAAAGGGCAAAAATCAACAGTTATTCAGTCTTCTTATACCCAAAGAGGAGCCTAGCGCATTCTTATCTTAAGTTTCTATGATAAGAAGTTCCTTTGCCTAGCGAGGCTAGAACCAGTTGTTACTGGACTCTCAGGGTCATCTCTCTCTCTGAAGACTCTTTGTTTCTCACTATGTGTGAAAGACAATCGTAGAAGTTTCTCAGCACACAGGTATAAGACACTGCTGGTTCAATAATCAATAGAATGGTGCTTTCTGTGGACCGCAAAACTGCCAGCAGTCAATTTTCTTTGCTATTGTCTGATAGACCAGCTAATCTTTTTTGCACTGTTTAATCTGTATTGAATTTCTTTCTCCACCCAAATGCTTTAAAATATTATCTTGCTGTCTGTCCACAGAAGCCCTCTTTCTGCCATTTTTCATAGCCGTCAACATAACTGACGGCCTTGCATCATTTGTCACTATGTAGCTTACCAGGTACACATACATGGGCTAACCAAACTCGCACTGTGGTCGTGGAACGCCGTTGTCACTTTCCATGCTAAGCAAACTGTGTGTGAATTTGACAGGATTAAGCACTCGGATGAGGAGTGACATCTGCATTTAGCTGTAGTGTGTAAGTAGCCTAAGTGAATCAAATGGGAAAGTATTTTCAAAAAGCAGCTTTAACTTACTTGTTGGATAAGCTGCTGGGCCTGGGGGATCTGGTGCGCTTCTGTCTGGATTTGGTGGTTTCATTGTGTGTTACTGGGCTTGGTGGGTCCGCTTCATCGGATGTTGCCAACAGCTGTGCTGCCTCCTCTTTCCCAACTTGGGCTCCCTGTTCTTGAGAGGCTGTCGAGCACTGTGAGCTCAACTGGCTATCTGGCTCCACCACTAGTTGAGCTACAGTGTATGGCCGCCTGCTCCTCATCGGCGAGGCCGCCTTTGCGAGAGGTCCCGCCTCTGTTGGGGGAACAGCGTCTGTCGCCGTCGCCTGGCGTGTCGGAGAGGCCTCCACGGGGCTGGCCGACTCCATCCGAGAGGGCGCATCCTGCTTTGGCTCCCTGTCGGCGGCATCCAAGGAGCTGTCCGAGAGGAGCAGGGAAAGGCCGTCTTTGCTTCTCTCGCTCTGCACCCCTTTCTCCATTTCTTCCTCCAGCATGGCGAGGGTTCTCTCGGTTATACCAGGGCCCTTATAGCTTTTTAAAAAGTAAAATTCAAGCAATGGTCAATGTCAAAGGTCAGAGGACACGTGAGCATTCTGAGAGCAGATGGACGCCCTCGTGATGCGGAGCGGAATGAAAAATGCCCCCTTTTCATTTCGGCGGCCATGTCGGTCAATCTAGCTCCGGTCCGCTCCGCATCTTGTGTGAAACGCCAAGAGGCAACGGTTAAAATTAAGCATTTTAAAAAAAGACTTTCAAGACTTTGTACGAACCCTGTTGAATCCTTGGCCAAAGACATATAGGCCATCTCCAGCCTTCTCTTCTGGATAACCGTTTGGTCACTGGTAGATAAGACAGAGACAGGTAAAGGCAGAATTTAAATTTTGCAGCTTTTGTAATAGTAGTTTAAATTGACTTACATCAGTTGAAATGGTATCCTTTTCTAAAACATTTTACACTGTAAAAGGAAGTATAATGTGGAGAAAGAGACTGGACTGTCGGGCCGGCGATTGAGAGCGGATAATATTTAACATGAATTGTGATGTATAAAGGTCCGTAGCCAGCAGAACCACCAGGACACACTAAAATAAAAATAATAATTCAAGAGACAGCTTTTTAGCTGGGGTAACCCTTGTTAAGTCAAGCTGTCAGGCTGGCACGCTTAGTAAAGGAGACGAGGGGCCTCACCACGGGGTAACCCTTGTTGAGCCAAGCTGTCAGATAGGGGTATAGTGTATTATAGTGGACCTATTTATAGCCTATTGCTGGTGGATAGGATAGGTAGGTGGTGATTGGTCTATCTGAGGATTGATGCTGTAGATGTATGATGGCGCAGCCTGATGTCTTCTATGGCGTTGGATCTGATGATTGGACCATCACTTGGATGGTTTCTGGTTGTAGTCTGAATTAGGCTTCTAAAGGTGTTTTACCTCAGATTATGGCACAAGGGATAGTAACATCTTGTCCTGTGTATTAAAGAATTAAACTTTCCCA
>OMKK01041693.1:0-16900 GCA_900302305.1 Polymixia japonica | reverse complement strand
CAATATGTTGGAACTACGCCTTCCTTATGGCTGTCTCTGTGGGTCTATGATGTTCATTTAGACTGCTTAGACTCAGGCGGTAATCAGTATGATGATTTTTGAATTAACATTAGTCATTTTGAATTAACAATTTAAATAGAGTGTACAAAACATTAGCAATGCCTGCTCTTTCCTTGAAATAGACTGGCCATGTGAAAGATATGATCCCTATTTAATTTCACCTGTTAAAATCAACTTCAATCAGCATAGATGAAGAGGAGCCAGGTTAAAAAAGTACTTTTAAGGGTTATAACTGAGACATGGATTGTGTATGTGATGGAGAATGGGCAAGAATATAAATTTAAGTGCCTTTCAACGACGTATGATAGTAGGTACACGGGTTTGAGTGTCAAGAACTGCACCACTGCTGGGTTTTTAATGCTCAGTGGTGTCCTGTGTGTATCTGGAATGGCCCACCACCCAAAAGACATCCAGCCAACCGTAGGCTAGTGGTTGAAAACAGCTCATTGACAAAAGAGGTCAAAGGATCAGCCACAGTTACAGTACAACAATAGTGCTGAAAGAGCCATACAAGAATGCACAACTCGTTGCACCTTCGACACTAATGAGGTGTAGCAGCCAACAACCACATCTTTCAGCAAGAACAAGAAACTGTGGTTGCAGTGGGCTAAGGGACAAAAACATTGAACACCGGAGGTTTGGAAAGACGTCGTCCGGTCTGCCGTTTTGTGCCGATGGGAGGACGAGGGCAAGGAGAAAACAATCCGTCCCTGCATCCATCTTATCGCGTGTCAACATAGCAGGCTGGTGGAGACGGTGTGGGATGTGTTTTC
This sequence comes from Polymixia japonica, assembly GCA_900302305.1. NCBI lineage: Eukaryota > Metazoa > Chordata > Actinopteri > Polymixiiformes > Polymixiidae > Polymixia > Polymixia japonica. The sequence goes on along the minus strand of OMKK01041693.1, from coordinate 16,067 downwards.
ATGGCACACATTGGGCCCCTTGATAAAAGTTTGAGCAACATCTGAATGCTACAAGATATCTCAACATCATTACCAAGTAGGTGCATCCCTTCATGGCATCAGTCTATCTATCTGTGAATGGATCTTTCAGTAGGATAATGCCTCATGCCACAAGGTTAACAGGTTAACATTGTCCAGGAATGGTTCCACAAATGAATTCAGCTTAATGTGGCCTGTCCAGTCACTAGATTTCAATCCATCATCTTTGGGATGAGATGAAACTAGCTAGAGAGATCCACAGAGATCCACTACCAGCCAGCTCAACACAACTGTGGGAATAATTTGAGTCAGCGTGGGCCAGCATCCCTCTAGAATGCTGTCAACACCTTGTTGAGCCCATGTCTCCACAAATTAAGGCTGTTCTGAGGGCACAAAGGGGGGCGCAACGCAATACTAGGAAGGCATCTCTAATGTTTAGTACACTCGATACAAACTTCTATTGATATGAATATATTTACAGTAAATATGCACTGAGAAACAAACTTTAGTGTGGCAGATTATGGTGCTTTCATTAAATAGCCTGTAGCCCTTTTTTGTTGGTTGTTTGTGTGTGTGTGTGTGTAGGTCAGGGGTGGAGGGTGTTTATGGGGGCTTAGAATCTACTTTCACCACTGAGTGATACTAATAGCACGGTCTGTGTTTTAGTTATGTAAGGAGACAGAATGGCACAAGGAAGAATTTAACAGTAATGTACATCTCAGAATTACATTTTCTTAGTGAGTCAAATGGAACGACCTATGAAACAAGACACAAATAATTTGAACATGTCCCCTTGTTATTCACGACAACACGTGACTAATCAAACTTCATCCACCAGTCGAGACTCAGGAGTGGTTAGGTTAATTTCTGCCCAATCAGACCCCAAGTTTGTTGGCTTGTGTCAGCACCACCTTAAGAACGGGCATGAAGGCTGACGTCTCGCTGAAGTTGTTGTTACTAACTATGTGAGTGTGAATATTGAGGCCCTCGGCGTAGGCCCGAGACTCAACACTTCTTGCCATGTTATGTAGTCCTCCAACGATGGCGGGCGAGAGCTAGAGAGATGAATAGAAAGTGGTCGTGAGACATTTTCGAAATATCATACAAGTATCATATCATTACAAAACATCAGACATCTGTTCTGGCACAGAAGTCAAATTGGCTTCACTACAGTCATTTGCGGAGGTACTACCGATCCATAAAAGTCTGTCTCAAGATCACACTGAACAAGTCCTGGTACTCATTAGAACAATAGATACAAATGGGAGACTCACTGTCTGCTCTCTGAGTTTATCATAGAGGGCTTCCAAGCGTTTGTTGGCATCATCAAGCTTCCTCTTGGTTTGCTGTGTGCAAAAGAAAAGTCAGATGACACACACACACATTTTATCAGTGTTTTGTTGTCATGAAGGAAGATATTCTCATGTTAGACCAGATCAGATGGACTCACAGGGTCACTAGCTACGGCCAAACACTTCTGGATCAGCCCTTCAAACGTGGTCTTCAGGACCATGTGCTCGTCGGGGATAGGCTTCTTCGTTATCTTCTCAGCAGGGATGGACTGCATGGGCTGAGTGGGTTATATATTGCAAGAACATTACATGGTCTCTTGTGTTTCCAATTGAAGGGAACATACCGTATCTATTGTTGAGTGACATCTCTCGTAGAAAAAAAAGACAGTAATACATATTCAACCATTCATTCTTGACTTTTTTGCAGTATTGACTACAAGCGTACCTGTATGACATCGCCGGTAGGTGCTCCTGGTGCACCCTCCACACTGGTCTTAGGTATTGCTGGGTTCATGGGTGGAGGGGGTTGCTGCTGCTGCTGCTGCTGCTGCATGCCTGAGTAGGGGGGCTGGACCATGGTCTGGGGGGCTACGGAGGTCATTGGCTGGGCTTGGGGGTCCCCACCCAGTGGAGCCATGATGGGCGCGGTGATGGGAGCAGGAGGAGTGTAGTTTTCTGGAAGCTAGTGAATAATGACATGATTGTGAATGATTGTGTTATTTGAGATATATGCATAATATTCTTGCCTGACGTCACCATTGTGCACTATTCAGGGTGCATGTTTTAAGCCAGAGTGCAGTAACATAGCCTGGTTCAGGCAAGCTCACCTTCTTCTTTATTGCTCTGCTAAGGGCAGGAGGGTCATTCCAGCCATTCTGAGGCCCTGCGGAAAGAAGTGCAGTCCTTATCATGCATTTATATCCCACCGTGCAAGACCACAGTACCAGTCTTCATTACCAGTACCAGTCTTCATTAGAATTTCAGGAGAAGCGTTTCTGAATTAGACAGTTCTATCTTTGATTGCAAAATATGATTAGAATTAATCAATTATTAAAGCAAGCTTGATCCTATGAGTTTGCACTATTGGTATTCCAAATACACATGGCTAATTTTGCGTAAACAGCAAAGAGGCATAGAGCTGGAGGCTAAATTTAGGACATCTGGGACTAGAACTGTGAGCATTGGAGCCTTTATTGTTTAAAGAGGGTATTCAGGCACAATTTGTTTTCATGTAGTCAGTGTTGTGCAAAAAGGTATCCTCAATTGTGCTATTTGACAAATGACAGTCCTTCAGGTATAGCACATACCATAAAAATATAAAATATATATAAAATAAAGTCAATCAACTGAAATGTGCTATACAGTGATAACATGCACGGCATCAATAGGACGGCTTTTTAAATTGAAATTTTTAGAAAACAAATGATTTGGAGTTTAAAGTTTTTGCACAGCACTGGTGATGAACTTAGCTTTGGCCATAATTATGATCATGAACCCTGCCTGCCATTTCCATCAGGGTAATGACTTCCCTAAATAGCCATGCAAAGCTCAATTCCCACGGTTGCAACAAAATGATGGCCTGCTCCTGTGGACAACAAATCTTGGTCAACCTCCACATGTTTGTCATTTCTCCAGTATACCAAAAGCAATATGTTTCAATCAAACTGCCGGAAGAGAAAACATAATTCCAAAAACCTTTATGAGCTTTCTCATATGTTCAGCATTTAATTTGAACCCAAAATGTTTATGCTTATAATTAATGAAGAATACCAAATGTTTCTCTCTATGGCCTAGGATAGTGCATCAATACATGGGGACGACCCAATAGCATAGGTAAGTTGATTTGTAATATAAACAACTCTCTTCTTAAGTTCGAAACAAGAGAACAAGAGACTTTTCAGTCAATTTGTGATGTCATCAAGATGCCATATCCAGGTTGCTCTTTTGAAAGAGAGTTTTTACAACCAAATAAGCTTTTATTTTATAATACTGCTATCAGTTCTGAGGTAAAAAAAAAAAAACCCACACCATTATCTCAATAGAAATGATCCTACCACTGTCACCTGGTTTGATCAATTTTCAATGGAGCTTTAAATCTGCGTGACATCCCAAATTTTAGGGCTAGAGAGTCTCAGCTTTTGTTTCTGATGGTAAAGAGTGAATTGTTGTGCTCTGATTAGTGTGTAATTATCAGTGACTAGAGAGCTAAGCAGTCTGCACTCACCTTCCAGTAAACACGCAGTGTCTTTAAAACCCCCCATGAAAGAGAATAATTGCATTCTATTAGCTAGGACCAACTCCTCTTAACACACTGTAGCCGACTATATTCTGCAACTCCTTCACTATTCAAAAGGCCATTAGCCATTATGTCGTTAATAACTAACCGCACTTGAGTTGATACCAAAAATGCTAATGTTAAATGCTAATAAACAGACAACAATAGCAGCTACTCAGTATCAGACTGCCCTCGCTTCACTTCAGTATGCCCTGTAAGCAAAGGTATATTCTGCAACCCCCAAGACATTCTCTACCCTTGCTACTGTTGGCACAAGACTCATTACTTTACCTATACAAGTCTTTGCAGGAATCTATCCACTAAGAAAGTTAATGGCTATTAACCTGACTCTAAACCACTACTATGAAAAGCAATATGGATACAATTGCATTGCAAGACAATGAATGGTAGTTTTGACTAAATGAAAACTGTTAAATTGTAGCTGGTAAACTGGACAGCAACAACGATTCTCTGTAAACATATGGGCCAACATGAAACCACTGACTGAGTCCACCAAGAAGATGGATGCATTGAGGGAGGGCAGAGCCAGTGCAGACCTGTTCTCTGAGAGGCTGCTATCTGGACAGGGACACGGTCAGCATTTGTACCTGAGGCTCCGGATGGTGGAGGAGGTGGCATGTACGATACAGGAGATCCTGGCCCGCCATGATGGAAAGACTCTCCAGAGGACGGAGTAGGAGAAAAGGAGGAAGACGCAGTTGGAAAGAAGGGAGGATGAGAAGTTGGAGAGCAGGACAAAGGCTGGCTGATGGGAGATGGTCTGGAGTAGAGAGAAGGACCTGGCTGAGAGGGAGCTGGCTGCATATACTGAGACAGAAAGCCTGGGGCTGGAGGAGTGGAGGAGGACACAGGAGGAGGAGGAGGGAGAGGAGCTGCAGAGGAATATTGGAGAGGCTGATAGATAGGGGCACCCCCGACTCCAGGTGGGTACTGGTTGACCTGGGCGTAGGCTAGAGTTCACACAAGATACAACAGATGCTGTTAGTGATAGATAGAATAGGGTTGTTACCAATAACTAGTAACAGAATCATGCATATGCCAGAAAACTAGTAACAAACAAACAGCCGGACACAGTACATGCTAAAATGCTTCCATGTAAAGTAAAGTTTAGTTTGTCTCAACTGGCAATGAGAAGAACATTCTGAACAGTGATTTATATCAGCTGTTCTCATCTCGTGTTAGTTATAGTTTCATGGTTAAAATAGAAACATGCCCACTACAAAAATACTGAATTGATCAGCGCAGACACTGCAGAGACAAACATCGCCAAAAGGAAATGTTTGTTTTATTTCAGAAAAGAAAGGCAAATGGATTTGCTCCAGCTGCATTTTTCCAAATATGGCCGATTAAGGCCAGCCTCCAGGCCGAGCAGTGCACACGGGTCACCACCAGATGGCACTGTGACTGTTACTGAGGAACTACATACTCCAGTGCCTGACTATTTATTTAACCACTCTACGTTCAACCCTTATCTAATAAAAGTAAAAATGTATTACTAAACTGTAGAGAATATATAAAATAAAATAAACACGACTGTCTGGGTTTAGTGGCTGGTTGATCTGAAGTAAAGGGTTCCTTAAACACTTACGCTGGTACTGATGAGAGTACATGTATGCAGCAGTGGAGGAGGCGGGCGGGGCAACGGCAGCTCCAGCAGCTGGCACTCCATACATGGGGTTTGAGGGCTCCGGCTGCGAGAAGAGACAGAATACATCATGGCATGCCGAGACTCAACACCAGGCAGAGTACTGAGTCCTATTCCAGAGCAGTGGCCGCTGCTTTCTACACTGAACTACGGGAGATAGAACTAAGCCATGGTATTATGGCAGGGAACACAGCCTGGCAGTGCATGAAAGAGGGACAGGATATTCCTATCTCAAATGCTGCCGCTCTTCTGTGGGCTGGAGAATTCAGTTATTAATGTATACTATTTTGAGGTGGGAATTCATTACAGTGTGGCATGGTTAAAGATACAATCCGCAAATGTTTATTAAGTCCTGCCCTGTTGTGGTTAAACAAGGACTTACAACAACATTGTTGTTTTGGTTTGCACGTTGCCTCAGTCAGCGTCAGTCATCTTTCACTTAGTGAATTTCGGCACTAAATACAGAGGAGTTCCTCGTGTTTGAGTGGCTTTTAAACTTTTTTTTCTTTTTTTTTTAAACAAACAGAAGTGGGGCGATGTGACCGTTCAAACCAATCGCGGATTGTGCCTTTAACAGCAAACAGGAATACTTGAGACTGAACATGAGATCTAGCCTACACGGTACAATGATGGAGGCAAAAGCTAACATGGTGGTTAACACATGCAGGAAACAAAGAACAACATTTAACGGGTGTTATGTTTAGAATTTGAGGGTTACTGTATATACAGTACTGCATTTAATAGCATTAATCTCAAGGTAGGGTGCAGGGAGAACTAAGCGGGGGACTGAGACAGTGCATGTATTAGTACCTGGGAGGCTGAGGTGCTAGCTAGTGTAGGAGCTAGCAGAGGGAGTAGGAGCTATGGAGGACAGATGAATGCTTTATGGCCATACCGCAGTAGCAAGCCTGACGTTTGTGATAGTCCTGTTTTAATCTCTTCAACTGAACCCCAATTTCTTAAAACCATAGTAGTCATTACATACACTACATTGATATTTTGTTTGCTTTATAGTTATACAGTTTGTCTATATGCAAACACCTCAGCAACAGTGAAAGGAAAATGGTTAACCTAACGTTTGTGAAAGATGCTGAACGTAAATTCCCATTTGAAGCACAGAATAGTGTATTAATTAATTGTAGATTAATATTGTAGATTAAAGATTTATGTACTATCATTTGAGCTGTAATCCCATAAAGACTCAAGAAGAAAAAGAAGAAACACTTGCTACCGTGGTACAACGGCCTAATATGTGTGCAAATGCGTGACTGTCAGAGGGGGGGTAAACTGGGTAGTCAGTATACCTGCTGGTCTGAGACGGTGCCTAGTTGAAGAGGAGGAGGGACAGTGGGGAGGGCTGTGGGAGTTTGGTTACTCCAGGAGGTGACAGTGGAGGCAGCCCTCACCTGAAGTACACAAAGACACATGGCACACACCGATGACGGCCACACCATGAGGAGGCGGGGGAGGAGGAGGAGGAGGAGGAGGAGCACCAAACAACATCACCACAACTCACAAGCATCGGACCCAGTGGACACAAGGTAAGGCAACGTAACGACCGGGGTTCAGATTACAGGGATGCCCAGTGGAATACGGAGGCCCATATGAAGTCAGTACGTGACAAACGAATCACTACAGTGTTCCCATATGTGCGTTAACAGCATACAGACCCTCCCAGTAACACATTCATATTTTAAGAAAGTTTGCGAGCTAAGATGTGATTCAACCCTGGCCAAAAAAGAATCCGCTAACAGAACAGAAACGAAACCACCATGTGACCCGTACAATTCACATTTTACCTCACGTAGACAAATGAAGAAGAACGAGACCAGGTCGGCCCCGGAGTCCAAGAACAACATCCGTGAACGAGCAATGTGGCGAGGAAGGTCTGATGGCCCCTTTTGGGGCCTCATGATGAATCCTTGTGATGTGCTGCTATCAGGGGGTCAGTGGAGCTTACCTGCTGATAATACTGAGGTTGCGCTGGGGCAGACGAGGACATGGGCACCGGAGTTGCGGCAGGCTGAGGCGCCACAGCAGGCTGGCCCGGGGTGTACGGGTGCCTGGGCGCGGCTGCGGTATGCTGAGGCTGGGCGCTCCGGGCTGGGGCGGGAGTCACGGCTGCAGGGGTTACTGCCTGTTGTCCCAGAGCCCGACTAAGGCGCTCACGAAGCTGCTGCACAGCAACCTAAATGACAGACGGACAGTATGACTGTAACTAGAAGTCAGACTGAGTTAGAAAGAAGAATGCCAGCAATACAGCGCATTTTGCTGAACTAATAGGATTCAAGCTACCGGTATATTCACAGGTTTCCCCGTGGATACTTAGCTCAGGTGGGTTACATACTTGGTTGGTGTTGTCAGGCAGGTAGGTGATAGCGGTGGACAGGCTGCCCTGTGAGGCCAGCAAGCTAGCATACTGACTCATCCTCTCAGCCAGCAGGACCCCCATTACAGATGGACCAGAGCGCTGGGTCTGCTCCACTGCGCGGCGCAACACCACCACCTTCTCCACCAGGTCCTAAGAGGTGTGTATACAGCCTATTAGCCGGGCCCCAATCGAAACACATACGCGTACAGAGACAGATGTACATTGTGAACGTCAGTTGCGCTGAAGAACACAAGCAACACATCAGCACACCTGGAGAGAAAGTGGGCAGTAGCCCTCCTGTGTTCTGCTCCAGCAGGACACTAGCTTCTCCACGTTGCCAGCACAGATGTAACACAGGCAGGCCTGGGCCTGCAGTTGGCTGTCAGCTGCTGCCTCCAGCCTGCTACCAAGGAGGTCTAATCAAGACAAACAATCAGTTGGACAGCAGGCATTCATAACTGAGAGACAATTAGAGGGGTATACTTTTCAAGATCCTGAGTAGGCATAATAATGAGTTTAATAAGACACTGGATTGATGCTCCCTTTGTATCTTTACTCTGCAAAGTGTCAACCTGTTGAGGTTTGAGTGACCATCAGTCCAGTGTGCGGTATTTTTCCGTAAGGGTGCACTAACCACAGAGGGAGGGGAACTCGTCGGGCTGAGCGTAGGTCATAACAGCAGCCAGAGCCTCTTTCCAGTTGACCAGGTCACATGTCTGCAGGATGTCATTCAAGTCCTTCATCACCACTGCGCTGATCAGCTGTAACACAACATGTTCAACACTCAACAGTTCATCAATAAGCTCTCTCCCTATATGGTCCTTACTAGACCATTTAGTCTTCATAGTCATTACCATTTCAAAACAATTCCAATTGGTCTCTATTACTTCTACTACTTTCTATACAACCCTTAAAGGGGCATGGTGTAAAGTCATCCCTCAGGTGTTTACAAGGCGAAAGGTTGTTTACATTGAAACATAATGAACTTTTGTGACCACTAAGTATAATTTTTTTCCTTTAGCATGGCCAATGTGGGGCTCTGTACTGTAGTATGAGCGGCAGGACTTTACACAAAGACGAGTCTGTCACAGAGAGAATTTTTCTAAATAGGGTATCTCAGGCATATGGGACATTTCAAACATTATCCTTCAAAATTCCCTGCAGATATTTCATCATTTTATTCTATTAACAGTAGGATTGTTACTCATTGTCATTTTAACATAGTACAAAATTGCTGTACCTTGGTGATCTTGCTGTGTGTTTTTGTGAAATACTTCTTCTGGGTTTTCTCCAGGAGTTCCGCGCCCCCTGCGATGGCTAGGATGATGCTGTCGGCCATGCGGTTGTCATGGAGACAAAGCTCCACAGCTCCTTCAAAGTCTCCAGTCAGCAGGGCCTGGGTGATCAATCCATCCACATCTGGAAAGCAGACAAACACATTATTATAAAACAAAACAAAAGAAGCTTCTACACAAATAAATTAAAGGGACAATTTTCACATTTATCTCATCTTTTGCACACTAAGTAAGGCCACGTAAACTGCAGCCACTCACTACCCGTCTGGGGTAGCCGTCGGTTAGTCCATGTATGTGTGCACTGGCACCGCAACAAACAAGTAGTTGTAAACTACACAGTGACGAATGACGCAAGACTGTCAGCTATATTGACAGCTATAAGAAAAATGTCAGAAAGAGGGCTTCTGTGGACAGACAGCGAGACACAATTTTTAAAGTATTTAAAACAAACTATTTTATAAAGGAAACATTTTTTTAAAAGAAAAATAGAAGAACATGCCTCTCTCTCGGTGGCGATGAATAATTATGTTACAAAACCAACGCCTTCGGTCACGGCTGTTATCAGTATAACTAAATAAGCTATCCAAACCGAATGGTGGCAGTGATATTGACTGTTTACTAAACAGAAGGCTTTGCTATGTGTTTCTATGGTTACTGACATAGTTCACGACCCTCATGACATCGGGAGAGGGGAGTGGCTCTATCTACCCATACACACACAAGATATACGTTCTGCTACAGTGTGTACCACACACAAGGGTATTCACTACGGTTGTCATTGGTTTGTATTCGCCAAACTAAGAACATCTTAATTTGATGAAATCTTGAAAACTTGATATACCTTGACTGATGCTGAGGCTGACACCTCCGTCTCCTGGGGCAGCAGCTGGCACTGCAGCGGTGTGCTCAACAGCAGCCGGGGCCTCTTCAGCGGGACTGGGCTCCTCCTCCGCTGGTGCAGTTACCTCCTGAAACACCAGAGTGGCGTCATGACCTTTGTCACGACCTTTGAGTGCATCCCATGCCTACGCTTCACCATCCCCACCCTTGGTCTGATAACTAGGGCTGCAGGGTATTTGCAAAAATAATAATTGTTTCGCTAAATATTGAAAGCCTGACATACATTGCAATACATGTGGAGACATCTTTTGATCTTTTCATCTTTTTAATTCTCTAGCGGCTAGAATGTTTAAAAACTTGGCCCAGAGGTATTCTGCACAACGGCAAATAGCTTGTTCAAAAAGGTTTCTGAAACATTTTCTCAATATAGAATAACAGCCTATTGCAATTTTGATATTTATTAACTGTGCAGACCTAATAAAACAACGCTCTAAATGAAGAAAGACGACTAATCAATGGCAAGTCATCCCAAAAAAGTCCCATTGTAACCAATAACTATTAATGAACTGAGTTAGTACGCTAAAATTAAAACCATTTGGAGTGAGTCTATCCCGGGGAAAGCAGTGGAATTATTAGCCGTCATAATCTTAACAGAACATACACCAGAGGTAACATAAAACAAAAGTTTAACTGTCATTTTTGGAAGCAATTAACGTTACCCTAGGTTCAAATATAATGTCTATGGAAAAGCGCACTTAAATTTCAGCCAATCATATCATAATTGAGGATGATCTCTCTGGGACTGGACAGTATGACAGGGGACAGAGGAGTACCTCCTCCAGAGGGATGTCCTCCTCCTCCTCCTCTAAGTGGATGTCCTCCTCCTCCTCCTCTAGGTGGATGTCCTCCTCCTCCAGGGGGATGTTGTCCTCCTCCTTCTCCTCCTTCTCCTCCTCCTCCTCCTCCTCCTCCACGGGGACCTGGTCAGAATCTGGTTCTGGTTCCCCAGCCAGAGTATCCTCTGGGCCCTTATCCTCTATAGGGTCTTCAGCCTCTGGGTCGTCAGACACTGCATCGGCGGTGTCTTCCAGTTCCAGTTTGCCTGCTGGTTGGAGGTTTGCTGCAGCAATCAGGTCAAATGCTGCCTCAGGATTGTCATTGGCAGAGGTAAAGAAACTGGGATCTGCTATGGGCTGCAGGTTGGCTGGAGCAGTCAGGTCCACCTCTGCCACTGGCTGAAGATTGAGTGAAGATATGGGATCAAAATCAGGCACCGGGCTTGAATTTGAGAGTGCACACTCAGGCACAGGATGAAGAGCATTGGTCTGGAAAGTGTGGCACAAACCAGGTTGGAATTAGATGCAGGTTTGGTGGAGCAAACAGAAATACATATAGTGCATGTATATCAGGAAAGCAATGGTTCACAAAGATCATAGACAAGTGGAATGTACCACTATATATTTACATTATATTGCACTGAAGATGAAAACATAAGAGAGGAATCTGGTCATAGACTAACACGATTCTGGTAAGAAAAAGCCTGTGGAAATCACTGTCTTACTTCCTCTAAGTAGTTTCAACAAGAAAATGCAGTTATGCAACCAACTGAAAATGTCAGTGAACACTCACTAATTTCCTTATTGCAAAACATTAGAAAAGAAAATAACTGGTGTACTTGAGCCAAGAAAAAGTAACACTAGTGAATATCACTACATCTGGAAACGTATTATTCTGTCACAAATACAAGCACCACAGGAAAGCAGGAAAACACAGCAGAGTAGCTAAATAGGCCTGTGGGGCTACTGCACTGATGGATGGCTACAGATGGCATCCTAGCAGCCTAATTGATCAAAGAAATATATTTAGAGCATGAAATTAAATACATTTTTATGTGCATAAAACTTGAATTACTTTTATTTTCTCTCAAACATGACCCTGCGTTGCCTCCTCTGATAAGCCGCCCTGTATAAATGCAATGGTGGCGTACGCACTGATGCAGGCTGTGTTGGGCATTCTGAATACATTTATGTTGGTTTACCTCCAGAGGCTGAATGGCCTTCTCCTCGAGTGCTGCTGAAATCTGCGAAGCGAAAGAAAACACATTTACTGTTAGATGTGCTGAACAGCACTGGGATAAAAAATATGAAACGGAAGAAGATATTTTGTTCAAATTAACTGTACATCCTGTAGCTGTAGGAGGCATAACGTGGTCAAGAACCTAAATTTCACCTTTAATGCCAGTTCCTCTTTCTTGTACCCCAGAAGCTCCAGGAACTTGCCACGAACATCATTTTCAAAGTTAACCTGAAAAAAACAAACAAACCATAAAGGTCACACCAACAACTGCAATGAGTTGAGATGTTGGTTTCCAGAAGACATACACTCCTATTTTAGTGGGATTTACTTTGATTACTTATTTGAATATATAATATGAATATATAATGTTCCTTTTCAAAGTTATATTGAATTTCATACCTTGAGGAAAGACCAAACAGTCTTTTCAAACTCATTTTCAGCAGCATCAATCTTCGCCTGGCAGAAGTCCACAAAGCTGCCTGCGCTGAGCGTTGCCTGCAGCTGATCTGAGCGCTTCAAAAAGCTAGTTTCGGTAACGACCTGGCTGACGTGTACCATGTGTGTAGTAGGCTGCTGGGGCTGCTGAGGGCTGGGGGTTATGTTCTCCAAAGATACCAGCTTCCCACCAAACTGGGACAGAAAGAAGAAAGGGGAGTGATTGAAATGTTAAAATACAGAATTTCAATCGATCCTCGTGAAAGGGACAGAAACGGGACTCACGGCAAACGAGGCCCCTACGGGTCTGCGGATCCACTTGGGTGGTTTCTTCAGGGGGTTGACTGTGGTCGGGGGGGCAGGGGCCTGAGGCAGCTGCAGAGGGGGCAACGTTTGTCCGGTCCCAAAAGGATCCATGTTGCCAAATGAATTGCTGATCTGCAACAGACACACAAAGCCCAGTCAGACATTTAAGTTTTTAAGATACCACAAAGTAAAAAATCTGAGCCCAGTTTATGACGTGTGGCTCCAATAAAAAGGGAATATTTACAGGAGTTATGGGCAAGTTCAACTGGGGAAGTGCTCGTCGACTGGACCACAATGCCTGCCAAATGTCCAACAGCATCACAGTGATTTTATTACCATATTTGCTGTAACCTACCAGGTTGAAACCTCTGGCCTGATCATTCATAGTAAAACAGGCCAACATAACACATTACCTTGAACAGAAGCACTTAATACATGACCTCCAGCCCGTAAGTTGCAAATAAGATAGTGTTTATAATATGTTTTGCTTCTTTTTAGCACAAATTTCCTGTAGGCTTCATTTGTGCATTTTTTTTTAGCCTGTGTTGTTTCACTGGAGCACCTTCTGATAACATACATTACATAACTAAGTCAGTTTTCACCTTAATGGAAAGCCAGTCTCATCTTCATACACAGTGCAAGACTTCCCCTTATTTACACCTCTGTCCCATTTGTTTCCTACCACATGTTCTTATCGTGGGACGTTTGGTATTGTTGAAGAGTTTCTGCCATACCTGGTCAGCTTGCTTCTGGCTCTGGGCCGGGTTGCTGCCCCCCATGATGGAATAGATACCAATGTGTCCGTCAAACGATGCAGCCGACAGCACCGCAGGGTTCCTCGGGCACCACTGGATGTCAAAGCACCACTGGGTACTTGTGGGTAACTCATACAGGACCTGTAGATTCAATTAAAATGTTGTTTTTGTTAGGGAGAAAAAACTTTTTTTTTTCCTTAGGTTTAAGAGTACTTCTTTGTTGGTTACACAAGTAAACTGTACATAAGTGACAACTAAGCATTTACCTCTGCTGTGTTAGGATTCCAGCACAGAATCCTGCTATCCTTCCCACAGCTCAGAAGCAGCTCTGGATCAGCCATGCTCCAGGCAATGGCTAGGACGCCCCTAAAGAAAAATAATGTGGTTTGTTCTTCTGATACATTGTCTTAAAACTGCAAAGAAAACTGCTACTTCGGTGCCAAATCCCAAAAGGATGGTTTACCTTGTGTGGTTCTCTAATATCTTGAGAGGTGAGGTGGCAAAGCGTAAATCCCACATCTGGATTACAGGCATCCGGTCGTCCTCTGAGGCCAATACCAGCTGAGTGGCCACCTCTGGGTTCCAGGCCAGCCCAGAGCAATGCATCTAAAATCAAAGACATATTTAAATTTAAAAAAAGTTGTTTCAACAGAATACACTGCTCCAATGGATCTATAAAGATGTATGCAATAGTATACGACACAAGCCTGGTGACAAGGAGAAAGAAATTGAAGAACACAAACAAAAACAATTTGATTATTTTTTCCATGTGGAAGGATCAAGGAAAACAAAATCATGAAAAATCCCTAATTTCTTTCTATGCAATTAAATAATATGTATTACGCCAAGACAGCTAAGCTATGCCTTTATCAAAGGAAGAAAGAGGAACCTGAAAAACATACTCTGTTGCTGTGGTCGCTAACTTTAATAATGAGGTCATTCTTGCGGAGGTCCCAGACAGAGGCTCGGCCACTAGGACTGGCAGACGCCAGGATGTGTTGGACCTGTCTATTCCATGACACACAGCTGATGTCCTCCAGAGGCTGTATGAATAAACAAGACCAGTTATAGACAACAAAAACATACTATTTCATGACATCACATGACATGCCATACAACACGCATTAGGGCTTCAAAATATACTTAGATAAAAAAAAATATGAATTGGGCAAAATATCAAGGTCAAAACATTTTGATTGACAAGATAGCAGCAGCACACCTTGTTGTGGCAAAAAGATATTAGCCATTTCTCAATAATGCATGCTAACCTTAGATAATGTCCTAATTTGGCTAGTGGCTTTCAAGGGGGACAGCATGAAGCATGATTGAGGATGGATGATGTTGCTCCCAAAAAGGATATTATTGTCACCTTCGGAGGACTGGACCTCCCTTTTAGAATATGCTGTAGAGCTGCTCTCATTCTCATATAGCACAAAAGTCACACGTATAAGCTTATCCTGCCCCTTACTAACCCACCAACGTGATACTAAACTGTAATATCCATGGTATTGGGTCTACATTTACATTGTAATCTGATAACCACATTTGTGCTTCTTTTACTACGCTACTTTTGTTACTTCTTTTTTGTGCTTTCTAATGTTGCTGGTCAAGTTGAAACCATAATGAATGTACAGAGAATATCACAAGCCTACACATTTCAAATCTTTTAGTTATTGTTAGAATAGAATAGAATAGAATACTTTATTATATCCCCAAGAGGAAATTTGATTTCCACCAGCAATACAATACAATAGACATAACATACAATAGACAACACAAACAAAAATAAATAAATAAATAAATAAATAAATAAATACACACACAATAATATACAGTAATCACCACAAATAGGTATGCCTGCCTATTCAATAATGAAGGTCATAAAGATTGTGCAATGTGTGCTCTGATTGAAGCATCTAATGGCCGTTGGTAAAACTGACTCCCTGAACCGTTCAGTCCTACACTTTGGTACAATAAATCTATTGCCCAGTAAACTGTGCTGCTGACTCTGTCATGATTGTGCCCTGCGCTGCTTTTAGTTCTTTCTGTTTTGCCTTGTTTTGTTATAGTTTATTTGGTTCCTTTCTTTAATTTTTGCCCTGCGTGGTTTTAAGTTAATTTTATTTGTTATCTTGTTGCCTCCGTGTAGTTAGTACTGTATTTTCCCAGTCATGGTTCTCCCTGTGTTTCTCATCTGTCCTTTGCCCTCTCACCCTCTCTGTATCTCTTCGTCTTTATCTCTGTCACTCTCTCTAGTGTCTCTGTGTTCTCTAGTGTCTCTGTGTTCTCTAGTGTCTCTGTGTTCTCTAGTCTCTCTGTGTTCTCTAGTGTCTCTGTGTTCTCTAGTGTCTCTGTGTTCTCTAGTCTCTCTGTGTTCTCTAGTGTCTCTGTGTTCTCTAGTGTCTCTGTATTCTCTAGTGTCTCTCTGTACCCTCTGTATCTTTGTGTCTCTGTATTCTCTAGTGTCTCTGTGTTCTCTAGTGTCTCTTTGTACCCTCTGTATCTTTGTGTCTCTTTGTACCCTCTGTATCTTTGTGTCTCTGTGTTCTCTAGTGTCTCTGTGTTCTCTAGCGTCTCTCTGTTCCCTCTGTATCTTTGTGTCTCTGTGTTCTCTAGTGTCTCTCTGTACCCTCTCTGTATTTCTGAGTCTCTCTCTGTGTTCGTTAATGTCTCACTGTGCCCTCTCTGTATCTCGTTGTCTCTCTGTGTACCATTGTCCTCTTGCTGTTTTTCTCCCT
>OMKK01041689.1:0-10072 GCA_900302305.1 Polymixia japonica | reverse complement strand
CAGAGCTGTCTCTCTCTCCTCTCTACCAGAGCTCTCTCTCTCTCTCTCTCTACCAGAGCTGTCTCTCTCTCTCTCTACCAGAGCTGTCTCTCTCTCCTCTCTACCAGAGCTGTCTCTCTCTCTCTCTACCAGAGCTGTCTCTCTCTCTGTCCTGATCCTGCTGGGCTCCTGTTGGTGAAGGATTAAATATAGGCTACTCTATCCAACTATTCAAACATCAAACAAAGGCTACATGGTCTATGAAGTTAGAATTATTATTTGTTATTTATATGTTATTTAGGCCTAATACCCAAACTCAATTGGTGCTGAAATGTATTTTGATTATTGCCATTGAACTGACTGCATCATAAATCGCGGGGCAATATTACGAACTTCACCAACTTTAGTGTTGCCAGTGTTTATGTTCTTTATGTTTTAGTGATAGTAATTCCAAATCAGATACAAGTGCCACACAGCAATGAAACAGCTTTATAATATCAGGTTACACAAATGCATAAGCATCGTAAATATTTTGGTAAATCCAGAACTACTAAAACAACAACAAACTGAGCAGGACTTTTCAAGAAGAATTTCCTCTCAGTCCCACTCAGTCCGTTTGGCAAATCACCATGATTCATTAGTCTATTTTAGGCTATATCTTTTGGCTTCAAATGTAAAATCTGGTCATATCATAAGGAACTGCAATGTGTTGTGACATTAGACCTAATCTCCTAATCCACACATTCTTACTCTTGTCCCAAAAATAATCCCCTAATCAAATATATAATGCTGTCGGAGTCAAAGAGTTGAAACATGAAATATGAAAGAGTTGTGAAACAAACATGTCAGCAGACAACAGCCCATAAACAGCCAAATCAAACCAATCAAAATTCTGATTATTTATTTGAAATTACAACTAGCCTACTAAAACATAGAGACCTATAACACAGACCTTGTCTAATCAAGCCCCTCAGTCAACCGCTGTTTTAGTTAATAGTAATTTCAATAGAATAATCATAATTGTTCTGCCTATGACATCATCTCCATTCATTAACTGACTAATAACATAATAATTGCTCTCAGGTTGTTTCGATGGACCATCATAACGGGCTGTTATCTGTTTTTATTGCTATGTGTGTTACATTATCTGGCTGACTATAGGCTATGGCACTGGTTCTCAAACTGGTTTTGTCAGGCCCCCCTTTGAAACTAGAAAAATGTTGCTTATATCATAAATGTTATATGCTTCTATGTCAAGTATAAGTCTGAGTGTTGAACACAACCAATGACCAGAGATAATGAGGAATGAGGAGGAAAGACCTGACATGGTGATACCCTGCTGTCACTACCAGGACAGTTCATATGAAAGGAAACGTTTGTTAACATGTAAGATTGCATTGCTTTTGTTTTAACCAGGTTATTTCATTTTAATATACTGTGTTTAATCATGTTGTATCATTTTTAGATATTGTAAGAATCATGTTGAATTGTTAAACCTACGATGATGACCTGGTGAATTATGAGATCAAATGAAGGCATGTAGTTTGAAATGGGAAAGCCTCCTTAGTCTTGTTTACAACCATTAGTTAGATAAAATCATCAGCTGTTTAATTGTGGTATTTACAAACGTGTTTTGAAGCAGAAGTAATGCAAAGGACACAATTAGTAAATCAGAAGAAAAATATGCATGTGGTTATAAAATCAGAGGTGTGAAGAGACAGAGTGAAGACGTCCCTCTCTGACCCAAACACTCAACAATCACACGTCTATATCTACTGATCATCCATCAGGGCCTTTCAGCATCTTCATCCCTTCTTCTGCTGTGAATACCCTCACAACTTGTTGTTGTATTACTACTAAATGCAAAGATGATTTTTGGCAGGTAGATAATTGTTTCTGAGAATCTAGTTGTGCACCTCAACGCTTAGTTTTAAGAATCTATGAGAAGGTTCAATATTAGTGAAAGCCACTAATAAGCTCCAAGACCGTTACATAGAGTTTAGAGAAAGTTGCTCCAGTTTTAGTTCATTTTAATTTGATTGCTTCAACCAAATCTAGATTAATTAGAACGTGAGAGAGAGAGAGAGAGAGAGAGAGAGAGAGAGAGAGAGAGAGAGAGATATAAGGTATATATAAGGAGATATACAGTCACTCCTGTCGGGTCAAGAATCCACACATTCAGATTATAGTGGTGATCTAATATAACGTTACAATTACAAACACAGTAACTGATACTGAAACTTGAGATAACCTACATTAAGAGTTTATATACTCTTGTTAAATGTACATTATATGAGAGTGTAAGCACCTCATAATGCTACAACGTCTGTACTCACCACAAAATATACAATGAGAACAAAACAGTAAGAAGGATAACTAATCAGCAGCAAACACAAACTGAATCTGGACAGATGAACATTCAGTCTACGTTCAGCAGCTGTACTACGTAGCGGTGTAACATACATGCTAACGTTCAGCAGCTGTACTACGTAGCGGTGTAACATACATGCTGACGTTCAGCAGCTGTACTACGTAGCGGTGTAACATACATGCTAACGTTCAGCAGCTGTACTACGTAGCGGTGTAACATACATGCTAACGTTCAGCAGCTGTACTGCGTAGCGGTGTAACATACATGCTGACGTTCAGCAGCTGTACTACGTAGCGGTGTAACATACATGCTAACGTTCAGCAGCTGTACTGCGTAGCGGTGTAACATACATGCTGACGTTCAGCAGCTGTACTGCGTAGCGGTGTAACATACATGCTAACGTTCAGCAGCTGTACTGCGTAGCGGTGTAACATACATGCTAACGTTCAGCAGCTGTACTGCGTAGCGGTGTAACATACATGCTGACGTTCAGCAGCTGTACTACGTAGCGGTGTAACATACATGCTAATGTTCAGCAGCTGTACTGCGTAGCGGTGTAACATACATGCTGACGTTCAGCCGTCCAGGGTCATCGTTCCCTGTTGATCCCATGTTGGACTACAACACGACAATCAGGCATGTTTCATACCAACTGACTTCATGTCCCCATTTACAGCAGGACAGCTAGTTAGCATTTAGTCTGAGGCTGACAGGGGGTCTGTTCTCTAAATTCTACGGTTCCACACAGCATCCTAACAATCCTAGACTTGTGGCACCAGTAACAGCTACTAGAAACCATCACAGAGAGAATCCCAACTGGCTGGAGTGTGCTAAGTGGGGGCTTCAGTCATCCACACCACAAGTTGCCACAGAGAGGGTATTTTAAGTATGTGAACTTACATGGAGTGTTTGTGTGTGTATTTGTGTACATGTGTGTGTGTTGTGGGGGGAGGGGGGACAAAACCTGACACACCAGATGGTTTGTTACACAGAACCACTAGGAAGTCTTCATTGGAAACTGTTTGGAAAAGGGCAGGCACTTTCAAAAAATACTTGGCAGGTGATTGGATGAACCATCTGTCTACCACCGTCTATCACAGGCTAAACCACGCCCATAGCTGCCAGTAGTTCCTCACAGGATGCCGATTGGTCCGGGTTGTTCGGGTTCGGCCACAATCGCATTTACTCGACAAGATGGATTCTTGTGATCGCAATACTTGCGGTGAACTCGCGAATCCACCTGCCTTGCAAGGTAATAGCACTGTAGTCTTCCACAGTAATTATAGGACAGCGCTAGGCACTGAATGTAAACCTAGGACTTCCATCCCTGGCACTGCTGGGGGTAAGGGAGGATGGGAGGATGATGTATGCCAGTGTAAGTTGTTGTATGGGTGTTCGTGCCTCCCAATACAAGCAGAAGAGCTGATGTACAACAGGGACTGGACAGATAGCATGGGCACCATTCTCACTGGGCACAGCGAATTACCTCAGTGGAGAACGCTTGTCAGAGGAGAATACATCCTGAACGTACGCCAGCAGAGAAGCACAATATATGGTCATGATAATGACTCAGTAGAGAAGTAGCAGTCCAATTAGTTTAGGTTCTGTCTCTACAAGTTGTGTTCATCCGTGAACGTAAAGTAAGTTCCCAACCTCCGTTTATATCTTCAATTAGTTCCCGTAACGGCTTATATACGGCCTTAATCGAAGCAATCAGTTCTGATAGTTAACTACAGCCACAAGGTTACTAGCTTAATTTAGGGTGTGCTTGTTAATGTTTATACAGATGTTTATACTGTTACTAACTGTTGGTAACCTCCTTTGCTGTATGCCACGATGTGAAATTCTTATCTGAGAGTGATTAAATCTAATATTAATTGTCTGTGTGATAAAGTCACCCAGAGATAGAACACATAGAGTGTCATTTCAATTCTATGTTGTGTTGAATTAAATTAGCTGCGGTAACATTTAATGTATACTGTTCTTTATAGTATGCATAAAGTTGAGTGTAGTTTAATGTTTAATTAATACTGTACCGTTATTTGGGGTGTGAGACCCTGTACAAAATTCAGTATTCATAGATGTATGGTAAAGGTACGTAATACTTATGTTTATTTCCCTTTCCTTTATGCAGCCACTATGCATGTATAGACAGACATCAGAGAGGATATATATCATCATACTGTGCTGTGAAGTGTTAAAGGAACAGTAATCCTGTCTCCCTGAATCCTTACTGATTCCCTGTGAATACTGCCTCCATAATACTCCAGTCATACAGTCCTCATATCGCTGAAACAGCTGAGGTAGGCAATGCTAAGCAGCCTGTTATTGAGTTGCATGAGGCAGGCGCATCAGCCTGATAAGGACAACTGTTCTCAGGCTAGCTGCTAGCTAACTTCAGCTACTCCACTGGATCCTAGCAGCAGCAGAACCAGACCAATAACAGACCTGCAGTGCAACCTACATGAGTTCTCCCCCGAAGTTGGTTTGGATTACAATACCATGTCTTGACCACTAAATCTACTCCCTATCCAGAGGGCAGCACCAGTAAACACACAAGAGAGATAGAGAAACAGACAAACAAATAGAGATGAAGGCAGGAGTCCACCACAAGTTCATGTTATAGTTGCTATTGGATGTCATTCCTTCTGCTTCCAGATAAGGTTGCATGAGGTTGCCTATGGTGATGGCAAGATAAATAATAGGAAAACTAAGATAAATCAACTATTGATATATACATTTATGAGACAAATCAAGAACACCTTTAACCATAATACCGCAATGTGTCTCTGTTTAAGGATGTACCCACCCTCTCTGAACCTACACCTACTACTGATATCCTAAGACTGGCATCAAAACCCTGGCCTTTTGTAATAGAGAACATTCTGCATCACAGTATCTGTAATCTGCAGTTAGTTGGTATGATATAAATGAGGACTAAGCACCATGACAAGTGTTTTCATGATCAACAGTCCTGTGGTTCAGCTCTATTCACTCTGACTCCTCCTGCCCTGACAATAGGACAGAGCACCACTCAGCCTGAGAGCTGTTTACATCGAACAACGAGCTCATTGAAACAGAGAAACATGACAAATGAAGATAGCTGGTACAGTCATGATGCAATGCATCAACTTCTTAACAAGGATATTAAAATTACAATTTGAACATGAACAGACAACTAAACAAATTATATAAGGTTTTGTGGAAACGTAGCCATGTGTTATTAGTACTTCAGTACATCAATGTATAACAATGTGTTTTCAGGAAATGGAGGATTTGCTCAGGCACTCAACTGATGTCCTTATTAGCTTACAATAAGTGAGTAGGGAGGGGTCAGTGTTTTGCTCAAGGAAAATGATCAGCATCATAAAATGTTGTTTGATAGTCCTTTCATATAATACCACATAATAACATTTTGAATTATTTTTTACTTTTTGAAATGCCATGTTTTTCATATTTCCTTCAATATATCCTGCATATTATTTATGGGATGAACTCATTGGGAAGCTCATTCCATTATTACTCCTTCAGCCATTCTGAGGCGCCCAGCAGAGCTTTACTCCAAGTCCAAGTAAACTTCCAAACTGTTAGGATTAGCTTTACTATAACGGCTCCAAAACATACATTGCAAACATTGTTGACTTCAGTAAACATTAAATCAAATATAGCCTTTACATTAAAAGTCCCCCAAGTCCTTGGTTTATTTTGTTCAATGCCTAATTAAGTACTGAGAACTTCACAAGAGCAAATATTTGCCCCAGTATGTAATCAGCAATTACTAATGACTATAGTTTTAGAGAGCGAAGCACAACAGGTGTATTCATACCAGCTCACAGTAACATTATCTCATCTTCACATTACTGTGTGTAAATCACATGGAAATCATCTATTCTAGCATGAAACCTTTACGCTGAGATACAGTGAAACAATAGAGTGAAACAATACAGTGAAACAATACAGTGAAATCACCAAACGTTGTAACGTAACATGATAAACATAGTAACTTACGTCATGTTGTTTCTTACAAGCAGCTACTCTTCCTTTCACGGGCATTCTGCTTTTCTTTAAGTCTTTCAAAACAGTCGCTTTATTGTAGCAGTAAAAATAAACGCCTGGTGGTTTTGATAACTATGTTGTGTGTTGTCTAGATCCTGAAATGAAGACTAGGGTTTTGACAGCGGTCTTCATGGCTCCTAGAGACGGAGGACCGGAAGCGACACATTCCCAACGCAGTTCAACAAGCCAAGGGGGCGGGGCATCCCTCTGCATGTTAACGTTTTGGAGAAGGGGGGCGGGGCATCCCTCTGCATGTTAACGTTGTGGAGAAGGGGGGCGGGGCAACCCTCTGCATGTTAACGTTGTGGAGAAGGGGGGCGGGGCATCCCTCTGCATGTTAACGTTGTGGAGAAGGGGGGCGGGGCATCCTTCTGTTACACGTTGTGGAGAAGGGGGGCGGGGCATCCCTCTACATGTTAACGTTGTGGGCGTGTATGAAAACATCTACCATCTGACATTTTAAATGGTTTCCATGTGAAAGTTGTTATTCCAGCTGAATATTTCATACATTTTACTATTAATGCTTAAACCCAACCCCAAAAATTAAAACTATCGACATGATATGTTCTGGGCGGCCAAACTTGATTTATTATTCTCTGAGAGTTTGGTAAAGATTTAAAGGTTGTAAAGATTTTTATTATTATTAGCGCCCAAGCACGAAAGGGAAGTGCAAGGAACCTATTGTTTTTGTAGAGATTATTATTATTATTCTCCGCCGCCTGGGCATTTTTGAGGGGCATGGGATGCCTGGGAGAAAATTGCAAAGTTTGTGATTGATAGTAGTGATTGGGTCGGGCGTGGCCCGCGGGCTCCATAGTGCCCCCAAACACACGCCATGTTTGGGATAAAGTTTCTTTGATGTTCATGAAATTCGGTGGGATCATTGCTCTAATCATTCTGGACATAATACATTTGTTTGAATTTTTTTCGCCCGACAGGAAGTCAGCCATTTTGGATTTTATCCGCCATTTTCAATTTTACAAACACATGTTTGAGGCCTTTAGCATGCACACAAATTCACTAAACTTTGCACCCATGTTCCAACTAATAAATGCTTTGATAGCGCTCTATAGCGCCCCCTAATAACTTTTACCATTTTTGAGGTGCTTGGGGTGCTCGAAAACTCACAAAATCTTGCACATGCATCAGTTGTGGCCAACGTTGATATCTGATATGGGTCTTGTGCATGGGTGTGGCAATTTGGCTCTATAGCGCCCCCTACAAATTTTCAAATTCAAAGCCCCCACCTTTAAATTTGACGTAGATGTAAGAAATTTCAGAGGCAGATGTAACATCTCCAGACTTAGAGAAATGCCTCTTGCAGCCATACCCTAGGCCCAACAGGAAGTCATCCATTTTGAATCTACTGTGCAATATTTTCAGTTTTTGCCATTTGCAGCCGTTGTACTTTAATGAACTCCTCCTAGAGAATTAAACAGAACAACTTCAAATTTGGTCATCTTGGACATCTAAAGACCTTTGTGATGCTAAATTGCGAAGCTTTTTAGTTTTTATGGAACGCCTTTGACGTGGCAAGCTTGGCAATTTGCATGTTTCACCATGAAACAGGAAATTGTGGTAACTTGAATGTACATTGTCCAATCAGCCGGAAATGTATCATGCTTGATAAGAGTCCAGGCCTGAACACATCTACATGTCAATATTGAGTCATGGTCATAGCGCCACCTACTGATAACAGGAAGTCAGCCTTATGTGACAAACATCATCCGATTTACATGAAATTTAAATGGTGTGGTCTACACATGATATACAGCAATATGATGTATAATTAGTGGGTGTTCTCTAGCGCCACATAGTGGACACAGGAAGTGATATTTAACTCCTTGGTACAATGTCCTATATTCATGAAAATGCATATGCATGTCAGGTGACCTCCACTAAATGTATTGCTGCATTAATGACCCACTTGTGTAGCAACGTCTACTGGCAACAGGAAGTGAAGCCTAGGTAACACATAGTTCATCAGATTTATCAGCAATTTCCAATCATTGTCTGTATATAAATATGGATGACATGACAGCTCCACAAAAGTGAAGCCAAAATATCTCGATCACCCCCTGGTGGCTGGCTGCAGTATAGGTCATAAATCCCTCCCCCTCCATGTTAGCGGATGGGACATGGACCATGCTCTATGGTAATATAATAATAATAATAATAAACTTTATTTGTATAGCACCTTTCATACAAGGATTGTAGCTCAAAGTGCTTCACAACAATAAAACGGGTAACGGGACGGTAACTGCCACACAATCCGATGTGCACAAAGGGGCGAGGGCCTGCTCATCGCTGCTTGCAGCTTTAATTACTATTATTATTCTCCTACGCCATTACCTTTTTGAGGGCCTTAGTATGTTCGAAAACTCACCAAAATTGGCACAAACGTCAGAACTGGCAAAAATTGCAAAGTTCTATAGTGATTGGCTCAGGTGCCAACGGGCTCCATAGCACCCCCAAATGCAGTCCATGTACCTTGACCTTGACCTTGATGTTTGAGATAAAGTTTCTTTGATGTTCATGAAATTCGATGGGATAATTGTTCTCATCATTCTGGACATAATACTTTTTAAAAAAATATATTTTTACTTTAGGATGCACAAAAACTCATTAAAATTTCACCCATGTTGAAACTAGTAAATACCTCAATTTGATATTGTAATTGGGCTTGGGTGTGACATGCCAGTTCAATAGCGCCACCTAATAACTTTTAGCATTTTTGAGGTGCTTGGGGTGCTCGAAAACTCACAAAACTTTGTACATGCATCAGTCATGGCGAACGTTGATAGCTGACATGGGTCTTGGGCAAAAGCTCAACCTTTTCCTTTTCTTTGCTGGTCTGACCACTATAATTTTTGAGTGGTTGCTATCAAAATTGAAAGCCAATGTAGCGGTGATGCACAGAACTTTGAGCCTGGAACATCATCTGTTGTATTAATGAAACTGTGGGCGTAAACAATAAGGACGTTGCCTTTAGGTTTAATGTAACAGATAATGCCATCTCCAATATTTTAAGAAACTGGCTCCCTATGGCACAGCCATTAAAACCAATCATCAAATGGTCAACCAGAATGCTATTCGCAGGAAAATGCCAAAATGTTTTAAAAGGAAATATAGGCAATGTCGGTGTATCATTGACTGCACTGAGATTTTTATTGATAGACCTAATAATCCTACTGCTCGAGCACAGACGGTGGTTGAATTCTAAGCATCACAATACAGTTAAATACTTTGTTGACTTAGTTGTCACCAGGTTGGTGTGGTCACGTTTCTGACAAAGAAATAACATCAACATCAGGATTCTTTGAACTGCTGGAGCTTGCAGCATATGGAGACCCTGCAGCATACGGAGACCCTGCAGCATACAGAGACCCTGCAGCATACAGAGACCCTGCAGCATACAGAGACCCTGCAGCATACAGAGACCCTGCATCATACAGAGACCCTGCAGCATACAGAGACCCTGCAGCATACAGAGACCCTGCAGCATACAGAGACCCTGCATCATACAGAGACCCTGCAGCATACAGAGACCCTGCAGCATACAGAGACCCTGCAGCATACAGAGACCCTGCATCATACAGAGACCCTGCATCATACAGAGACCCTGCAGCATACAGAGACCCTGCAGCATACAGAGACCCTGCAGCA